>CAXKVX010005069.1:0-17051 GCA_964058865.1 Eleocharis quinqueflora
TCAAGTTTGTTTGATAAAAAACCAAATTAAAAGAAAAAAAACAATAAACTTGAAGAGTTCTTTCGGGAAGAGTGAAATCTCTTAGTAGAAGTAATTCAACAGTCTCTTAGAAAATTGAAATATTAAAATTAAATTTAATAATTAATTATTTAAAGATTTCAAAATAAGACATACATATATATTATTTTATTTATTCTACAGGATAATGAGTGCGAAATAGCCTCCACAGTAATCTCATCTGTTTACTAATAAAATAAAAAATCTTAGCTATCATACGTGATAAGTTAACAAAAAATACTTTGTCTATATACATCTTATCAAATATGATACATGTTTTATAAAGATAAAAAGGTTTCACTGAAGGTCTTACATTGACAGTTCTATTTCTGGGTTGTTTCTGATTATTTTTTTGTTTCTAGAAGCTCCATATTTGACATTCTAATTCATATCCAAGATAAAAAAAAGTTAATTTTGATATCGAAAAATATTGATTGAAATGATGTCTATTCTTCATACATAAATAAAGATTTTGTTTTGGTTCAATCAAGTTCTTGAACTATTAGTTTTGACCCAAGCTGCACTCTGAACTTTTCTTGGTTCAAATTGTCTCTTGAACTATTGAATTTGGTTCATTTTGCATCCTAAATTATTGGTTTGTTTCAAAATGGCCCACTATGTTAGAAAAGTTAAGGAAAAAATTGAATCAACTTCAATAATTTAGGGGAAAATTTGAACCAAAAAAGAGGCAGGGTGCAGTTTGTATTAAAATCAATAGTTCAAGAGTTCTATTGAACCAAAACAATTCAAGAGCTTGATTGAAAAATTATTGGTCAATTAGTTTGAATAAGTAACGAAATAATATGAATAAATGAAATAGTAAAGACGTCTAGATCTAGTTGTATAGAAGTTTATTGAACCGCAAAAGCAAATAGTTGCATGCAAAAATAAAATAATATGAAATGAAAAAATTAAAATAGAACAATTTACTAGAAGTAATCAAGACAACTAGTTGCTCATGTCACATATAACAACATATCATCGTGTTTGTCCCTTTTCATTTCTCAATCTCTCCCTTTGATGCTCTGCCACGGTTCGTCTCTGTCGTAGCATGCAGCGAATTAATAGAAATTTTTTACGGGTTAAAGAGAACTGGAAATTTAATTATTCTGTACCAAGAGCCTCTCAAAAGATCTCCGCAAAAAGCTTGCCTGGAGCCAGGAGTCTTTATTAAGTTTTGTTTTGGAATCGTCTTTATCAGCAGAATAAGTTCAACATCAAATAATATTTTTTGTTGTTGTGTTGATAATTGATGTTGAAAGAGTAATAAAAGTCGGTGTGTTCCATTTGATATTTTGATTATGCTAATTAAGCCACACCGAATAATTGAAGAAATAATCTTACAAATTATTTGAAGCTTGATCGAACTTTGGTGTTCGGTATCATGTGTCAAACACTGTTGTGTCAGGTAACATGTTTCAGCAGTCTGAACCGAAAGGAGAAATCTGAAGAATAACAGAGGAGAAATTAGTGTGATTTTGAGGCTATTCTTAGGTTGGTTTTGTGGTTCATTTTTCAGAGATTCAGGCGTTGTATATATAACTTGCAACCCATGCTGATGTCATCAACTGGTACGGTGGTACCGTTTGTCCGGTGATCGAAAAATCTGTACTCCTTGATTACTTTTATCACTACTATTTTTATAATTACCAAAAAAAAAATTCTGATTTCATATGATGTTTTATAAATGAGAAAGTCTTGTATACATATAAGATTACATTACTAGATTTTATAGATTATCGGATAAAATCATATGATATTTGTTAGTTCAAATGACAAATTGGGAACTATCACACGCCTGTCATCAAATGCACATGCGTTCACATATCACAACCAACCTTGTGTCCAATGCACGTGCAAGACCCAGTTTATACAACAAAATTGTAGAAGAAACTCAAGTCCCTATATGCCTATATGCTTCTTTTTTTGTCTTAAGATCATCCTATATAAATTCCATCCGGTACAACAAAAATTCAAAACTATGTTTCCTCTTTTGCCTAGAACAATGGCACTAGACGGCCTCAGAGAAAAAGAAGCAATTCAAGTTTCATATAATTAACAACGTGCACTACAGTCTACAGGTCTACAGCTCAATCAGCAATTTCAGCATACATTATTAACAATAAAGAAGATGGTTACATCGCAGCCTACGGCCAGGAATAAACAACACCACCAGTCCTTTTAACCGCTATTACACCTACTCCAAAACCATTTACAACAACTAAGTATCCGACAAGCGAATGAGTGATCAAACAGATGCATATACTGAGATAAATCGACACAGTTGCAACAAAAGCTATGCAGATTACCAGATACTCTTTAAGGATTAAGGATTACCGTAAGCAGTACTATAGTAACTCCCAACCACATTTCGGTTCAGTATCTGCAGCACCTGATGATTTGACGGGCACACAAACCGTGGTGTCTTGAACTGGCTCACAGCGCCACCCAAACCTAGAAAGTGATCCAGGATCTTGTGGAAAGTTCCTTTTCTCAGTACCCGTAGCTCAAGAGGCCCAATGGCATTTGTTTTTCTGGAACCCATATAACCAGCATCTTTAAATGCCAGGTCGAGGCAATTTGCACAGTTGTTTAAGACCTCGTCAGTGGCATCAGCACTGAGTTCCCAGAAAATTACATAGTGGCCAGGGTCAGTTGAACGGTCAACAAGGCTGGTGAAGTCAACAATTTCCAACTTTTCTTCAGCGAGGAGCTTAGAGGATTCTTCGACTGACAGTTGGAGATCTTTTTCGGTATTTTTGTCGATGTTTATTGTCAGGAGGAGGCTTCGACGGCAGATAAATTTCAGCTCGGGTGTGGAGTTGTGGAACCCAGCTATTTGTACCACATCGCCTAACCTGTACCGGTATAGACCTGTAATTGTAATTTAATTTCAAATGAAGGTCAATCACCATGACATGGAACTGGGCACAATTTCAAAATCTTGATAGTTGATACTGTACTGGGAGTTGACAGTATAGCAGCAATTTGATATGATAATGTGCCCCTAAATTGAAAAAAGGTCTACATTAACCCTATGTTGTGCTGCAAGTTCCTAATCAACTGATTCACTATGGCCAAGAAGCATTATTAATTTGGTTTGTCTTGCTTCGAAATAGACTATAATTGATTTGTTAGGTTAGGCTTGGTATGAATAAGAATTATGAAACTGCATATTTTAGCCAAGCCTAGTGAGTATAATGTTTTTTTTCTTTTTTGAGGCTACAATTAGCAGAAAGCTCAATGAAGAGAAGTTATTTAAGTGAGGACAAAAAGAAAACAAAAAAAAGAAATAAAGAGGACATAAAGAACACAAAATTAACCAACAACTGAAATGGAAAATAAACAAGACCGAAATTGTTTTACCAGCTCCATTAGTTAGCACAGGCTCATATGTCTTTCCAACCTCAACCTCAGTCAATCCAACTGGCTCTGACTCAATATAGTGTACTGCAGCACTGCTCTCCAATTCTTCCCCAACTGGCCTCTTCAGTGGTATAAACTCAAAGTACCCAATATTTGGCAAAACAGCAAAAGTTGCCTCTTCAGGTGGCAAACTTGGGTTCACGTTTGCCCCGATCCAACCTTCTGATGAACCATAATCAGCACTCATCAATGGTAAATGCCCTGCGTAATGGCGCAACTTATTCAAGTATGGCTCCATCGACCCCGTCATGATGCCACTCACATACTTCGCATTTGGCCACAGCTGAGGTATGATTCCATACCAGTTACTCGAACCAACACAAGTATTACAAATCTTGTCAGCTAGTTCAGGGTTCGGGTAAAGTATTTTAGACATGGCCTTGCGGATTGCCAGGTCAGTGATCCTTTCAGATAAAACCCCATCTCTGATATCTGCGCAGAGATCGTCCCAAATTTTCTCTAGCGTGCGAAAAGCGTGAACAATGCTATGAGCAAAAGTGGAGAACACAAACTGGACCTCATCACAGTATATGAGGCCACACAGGAGGTGACAGTAGAGGGATTGGTGGAAGTCTGAGCCAAATATGACCTCATCGGGACTGCACAACTGTGATTGGATGTCTTTCATCACTGACTTGAAACGGCTGTTTCTGAAGACATTTGTGGTCGCCGTTGTAGCGATTATGCTGCCTTTGGTAAGTGTTTGCTTGCTTCCATAGAGGAATTGCAGGGCTTTGCCATTGCTGATTGGGTACTCCCTGAAACAAAGAGAAATTCACCGAAATTTTTAGAAAATTGGACAAAAAATACATTTACTTCCGTTGTTGGCTACTAGGCTAATCAAGTTGTAACATCATTTAGGTCAAATTGTGTCTTTGATTTATGAATCGTGGTAATTCCTAAAAATAATAATTCCAGGTGATGTAGGAAGTTAGTTTGACTGCTAATAGCAAAAAAGCAAGAGATCAAAATCAATGTTACTATTAATAGGGTCTGCTGTGCTATTGATAATCCAACAGTACAGTATTTTGTGAAATTTGTAATTATACCTGCTCCTGAAAGCGTAGGAAGTGCGGTATATCTGCATAGTTGAATCGAAAAGCTCGTCATTGAAGGGAATGAATTTAGGCTTCCCTTGAGTTGTCCCAGAGCTGAAGAAACATAAATGTCAGTTAGTATTAGCCAGAAAATTTTCAAATTTGTATGATACAGTACAGGCACTAATTGTTCAAAGAAAATGCTTATCAGGCTGAGCCATCAATAATTAATAGAAAGATTGACTCAGAAGTCAGAAGAAAAAGGCCATTTCAAGTACAGTAAGAGTAATAAATTAAAAAATAAAGTACTGTATGAAAATCTCGTTTTATCATAACTAGTCAAGGAGCATCAGAATCAAGACAAAAAACCGAATAAGTATATTCACAGAGAACAAACTTAAATAAATTATTATTTTTTAGAAAGGTAAATAACTGAAAACTGAACTAAATTACTTTAACCTTTATTTCCCCACTGTATGTCCTACTAATTACATGAGCAAGCATTAACAACTAAATGCATTTTGGTTTAAATCATATTGATTAAGTACTCTTAGTACTTGCTGATTAGCAACAGCAACCCATATTTGATTTCTTCTCACAACACACACACACACACACACACACATACACACAAACACTGCACACCTGAGAGAGAGTGAAGTGATGGGTTTTCCGGTGAGAATCGCCGAACCTTCACCATCACCATCGACAATTCGCCGAATATAAGGCTCGACATCTTGATGTGTGCACAGAGGCACACACTTCTTGAAGCTCTCCTCATCAGTTCTCCCCTCCAATCCGAAATTTCTCAAGTACTCAGCATCAGCGTTCTCTTCTAGAATCTTTCTCAGAGTCTCTCTCTGCACTCTCTCGGCATCCCTCGTCATCTCCTCAAACTCCTCTATCACCGTTTCCATGCTAGACACCGTCATCTCAACCAAATTCTCTTTTCTTTCTCTCTCTTGGTAAGTAAATTCGAGAAATTGCAAGGGTTAATTATTGATTTGAAGGAGATGGAGATAGAGAGATAGAGGTAGTAGTAGTCAGGACTCAGGAGTGACTGAGGATGGTGCATTATGTAGTGGAGAAAAGCTGAGAGGGAAGATTCGTACAAGGAAGAGGGAAGGATCCGAAAGCGAGTGGAGAAAGATGGGAATTTTATTTATGGGAGCTGATATGTAATACAGTAATACATAATAGTTAAGGAGCATGAGTAAAATAATATCCATAGTACACCTCATAACGTACTATGCATATAGATATATGTTATTAAATTAAAATTTAAGTTGCCTAATAAATTATTCATATGAAAATATTGTAGGAAATAAAATTTCGTGATTTTTAGAGCTTTCTAGCTATTTTTTAAATATTTTTTAAAAACAATCCAGATTTAATACTATAAAAGTGTCATTTCTGGGCTGTTTTTTAAAAATATTTTAAAAATAGCAAGAAAGCTCTAAAAATCACGAAATTTTATTTCCTACAAGATTTTGATATGAAAAATTTATTGAGCAACTTAAATATCAATTTAATGACCAAATTAAATACAAATGGACGCATAGTACGTTATGGGGGTGTACTATGCATATTATTTTAGTCATGCTCATAGTTAAGTTATTACATATATTATTTAAGTTATTATATATTTTATTTTTTTATTGAAAATTGTCATGTATGTTATTTTTTGTACTGAAATAGTTACGCATGTTACTTGAGTTATTATACACATTATTTTATTAACATACATAATAATTTTTCAGTATAACAATAACATGTATAATAATTCAAATAATATGCATAGTAACTCAACTAAATATACACAATAATATCGATATCGATAGTCGGTATCAAATGTGATATCTACGAAACATTATCCTTTATTTATTGCTTTGCGTTTTGGGAGTTTTTTTTATTTTTTAGAGTGTTTTTTTTTTTTGCGTTGGTTTGTTTGTTTCAGTGAAAATTATTTGCAATGGTAATTTGGCTTTTTTTTGTGTGTACAAAACCAGACTTTGGAACGAATTTTTGTTTGTTCTTAACCGAAAAAACAATTGTAAGGAAAAGGAAAATAACTGAGAGTTGTTTGCTGTTCTTATTAGTTTGGTGAATTGGTGATTGTTTTTTATATTGATATTTATTTTTCGATTTAGAACTCATAACTTAGAATTTATATAGTTTTTAAATAAATTTATTTATTTATTTTAAAATGTGGACTATTGTGATTTGCAAAGCACGTGCTTTGTACTTTTGAACCATTGGATTTATTTTCAAAATTATATTTATTGCATAAGTTTCAAAATTCAAAGGTTCAAAATTACAAAGCACATGCTTTGCAAATCACAATAGCCCAGAGGTGGCAAGTCGGGTCGGGAGGGCGGGTTCGAGTCGGGTCAGGTTAGTTTGACCGTTTATAAAAGTCGGGTTGGAATCGGGTCGGGTGAGGTCGGGTCGGGTTTCGGGTCGGGTTTCGGGTCGGGTTTCATCGACAACTTTCGGGTCATGGGTCGGGTCGGGTTGTGTCGATCTTTTTCGGGTGATGGGTCGGGTCGGGCGAGATCGGGTCGGGTTTCAGGTCGGGCTGCATCGACAACTTTCGGGTCTTGGGTCGGGTCGGGTAGGACCGGGTCGGGTTCGGGTCGGGTTGCACCGACAACTTTCAAGTATTATTTTGAGTTTTAAGTTCAATCGGACAAGATCGAATCACGTTATTGAATTTTACAAGTAAATTTTGACTTTCTCTGATATTAATTTGTTAGTAAAATTAGATTATGATGTTAGCAAGATAGGATTAGATCAATTTACAAGTTGTTATTATAATAATATTATATAATATATAATAATATATTATAATAATATTATTATAATAATATTATATAATATATTATAATAATATTATAATAATATAAATAATATAATAATATATAATAATATAATAATTATATTATAATAATATATAATATAATAATAATATTATAATAATATATTAATAACACTAATGAATAATAATAATAGTAAACCGGCTATTAAAATATACTAATACTAAACCAAAGTCTATTCCACAATTGCTAAACCGGCTATACCACCATATGGGTGGTATAGCGGATTAACTAAAACCAACTCTATTCCAAAATACTAAATCGTGTTTGGCACTTTCAATTTTTGGAATAGCAAATCTATTCCAAAGAATAGGCTATTCAAGGGAGTGCCAAACGGACCCTTAGAGTTTCGGGTCATTGTCGGGTCAGGTCGGATCGAGTTTCGAGCCATTCAGTATCAGGTCATTTCGAGTTCCAAGTTAGGACAAGTCAAGTATCAGTTCATCTGGGTGTCGAGTCATTTCGGATTTCGAGTCATGTCGGGCAAAGTCAGGTCGGATATCGAGTCAAGTGATACCGGGTTATTTCGGGTTTGGGGTCATGTCGGGTCAGGTATCAAGACATCTGAGATCGGGTCATTTCGGGCTTCGGTTCATATCAAGTCAGGTCAGGTCGGGTATCGAGTTATCTAATGTCGGATCATTTTTGGGTTTCGAGTCATATCGGGCTAGTCCAGGTCGAACGAGTTTGTCGGATCGGATCGAATTCTATCACCTCCAATAAATACATTTGTACTTCATTATTCTTGTTTACAAGAAACAAAACAGAAATTACCGAACTTAGTTGCATCAGCACACACATCTCATGATTTAATGGCAAATCAAAATTTTAAACATCCCTTTTAGACAAATGACATGCCAACAAGAGGTTGCCTTAATCAGACCTATATCATATGAATCATATGCCCCCATAAATTCATGGATCCGTATCTGCTATCATAAAAGTGATGGCACAGCGTGCCATTGAGCAAATCACAACAGTTGTCTTAATTTGGGCTGTTGTGATTTGATTCAGGAGTATTCTATTATTTGTGGGGTCCGTTTATTAGCGAAACAATGGCAAACTATTGTCATCACAATAATGACAGCGGATACGGTTCCATAAATTCATAATTCACTTGCATTTGTCAATGGAGCACTCGCTACATTTCAGTTATTGTCGGGTCGGATCCAACAAGTACCCTCCCAGCCCAAATCTAGTATAATTATTGGGAGAGTTGGATATTTGCCACTTCAAAATTGTCAAATTTGAAAAATGTCACTCTAAAATTTCGTCTTTCAAATTTGCCACTGCAAAATTAAACTGCTTTTAATTTTGCCATTAATGATATTTACATGTATTATTTTGAAAATAAAAATTAAATAATTCAATTAATGCCCAAATTTCCCCAGCAATTAACAGTAACCCCTCCCCTCCCCTCCCGCTCTTTCCCTCTCCTCTCATTTCGGGTTCAAACTGAACCCTAGCCCCCTTTCTTCCTTCTCGACTGACAACTGCAAAAGGTTTCGCTGATCTTTGTCACCTCTCGCCAGCCAGTGCTAGCATTTGTGACTCATCTTCGCCTATTGATCACTCGCCAGGTAGACAATCGCCGATCACTGACAATCCTCCTATCCTGCTCTAATATTATATCCTCCTCTATGCCAGGTAGACAGGTAGCAGTAAGATATGTACCATATATTAGCCCCTTGTTATTTAGAATAAGTGGGAGAGATTAGGGTTTCTACATCTCATAATCGACATAAAGGGGAAAGGTTCAGGGGGGCATTAATTGAATTATTTAATTATTTCAAAAAAATGCATGTAAATAACATTAATGACAAAACTAAAAGCAGTTTAATTTTACAGTGGAAAATTTCAAAACTGAAACTTTAAAGTGACATTTTTCAAATTTGACAGTTTTAGAATGACAAATATTCATTCTCTCATAATTATTTCATGTCTATTTTTGAAACTCTAAAAGGTCCAAAAAAAGTAAACACCTACGGAGCCAAATGTCACGACTCAGGAGAGAAGATAGTGTGGCAAATTCTTTTAAAAATAAATTTGATCATAAACTTATCTACGTTAATTAATGAATAATGGTCTTTGACATAACTTATTTTCATAACCATTTTGCGAGACAAAAACGGCCTTTTTCATGCATAAAATTTGATGCGAGGTTACAAAGGCAACATTTAATTGATAACAATTAATTAATTAATTAATTAATTAATTATTGTGCAATCAGGACATCAGGTTAGTAGTTTCCTAATTTCTTTTACCTTTATAATATACACGTAAATTATTGCACAAATAGTAAAATCATGTTAATAATTTCGTTCAAGTTAAATATCATATAATAAAGCGTCAAGAAAATAACTCTTAACACTAAAAATTCAATTCATTAAAAAATAGTAAAGTATGTAATAAATTTCGTCAATATTTAAAATATGATGCATTCATTCGTAGGGGCGAATTCAAATTTTCGTCAAAGGAGTTAAAATTTAGGATTTTTATCATAGAAGTTCAAAATGATGCACATCTTTATTTTTTTTATGATAAGCTTTCAAAAAAAAAAATCAGTTGTACATAAATTTAATTTTTTTTTCCTCAACTGATTCCTAACTCAACGTGACCCTAGTGTTATGCTCTCGGGTCGGGTCGGGACCCGAGAGCAAACGGGTGTCTCGGGTTCGGGTGTCTCGGGTTCAGGTGTCTCGGGTCTACACGGGTTTGCACGGGTCGGGTGTCTCGGGTCGGGTTGGGAGGGACGGGGAAAACCCGCCCTAGCACCCGTCGGGTGTCTCGGGTCGGGTCGGACGGGTCGGGTCTCGGGTTTAGGGGTAAAATCAGAAAAATTCAAAAAATTCAGAAAATTAGTAAAAAAAATCAAAAAAATCATAAAAAATTCATAAAAATAGATAAAAAATTCAAAAAAAATATATGTAAAGATATATTTTAAATACTCCAAAAAAATATAAAATACATAAAGATATATTTATTTTAAAAATGACAAAAAATTCATAAAATAGGCAAAAAATTCATAAAATGGGCAAAAAATTCATAAAATAGGCGAAAATTTTACAAAAATAGGCAAAAAATTCAAAAAAAATATATGTAAATATATATTCAAAAAATTTAAAAAAAATATAAATATATTTAAAAACATATTTATAAATTATAATATGTAAAGATATATTTATATTTGAAGACATAAAGATGGCGCATTTGAAAATACATAAAGATATGTCTAAAATACATAAAGATATATTTATATTTAAATATAAATAATCCGAGTTGAAATATTTATATTCAAACATATATACATTTTTTTTTTATACTCGGAATATGAAAACATATTTAAAAAATATTTTTTTACCTAAATATGTTTATATTTATATACAATATGTTTTTAAAAATATGTTTTACATATTTACATTTTTTTTGCCTATTTATATATTTAAATATTTAAATATATTTAAACAATTTAAACATATTTAGACATATGTAAACATATTAACATGTTGAATTAAAAAGTTTTATTCGAAATAAAAAATATGCAACTATTTTTCAATAATTAGATTCCAAAAATTTTATAAAAAAAAGTTACTCTCCTCCTTTATTCCGGGCTTGAGACCGGCTATGTTATTAATTTACCATGTTAAAAAAATAACATAGGCGGAGTTCTAACTTTTTTTTTTGTTAGTAAATATTTAGATGAAGTATAATAATATTGAATAATTAGAAAAAAAATTAAGGAGTGCATATATAATACAAAACCTATATTTGTAGATGGCGCATTTGTTCAATATACCAAAGCGGATTTTCTCCATCGGGATCACACTCATCGTCGGACTCAACATCCGTGTCGTCGGTACTCGTCCCTTGAACATTTGGATTTGGATATTCACTTGCGGGAACTAACATAAGTTGGTTTCGATCATCCGCATCAATCCAATCTTTTAGGCATACAAGACGCTCAAAAACTTTTGGCCCCAACCGGCTCCTTTTTATTGATAATAAAAAATGAGTGACAAATTTAATAATTATAAAAATCAATAAGAATTAAAAAAATTATACCTTCTATCGGTAAGAATCCTATTTGCCGAACTAAAACAAGATTCGGAAGGCACCGTTGACATGGGAATAGCGAATATGTCACGAGCCATAATAGATAGAGTAGGAAAAATATTTGCATTTTTCTTCCAATAATCTAGAACGTCGACTCCCTCCGGCGCCCCCGGTAATGCAAGATAGCTTTGTAATTCATTTGTGTTAGTTGGCATCACACTATCATCGTCATCTAACTCAAGTAACAACGCACTTCGGCTATTAGACCTATTAAAATATACATAGTAAATAAAATATATATAGTAAATAAAATATATATAGTAATAAAATAAATAGTAAATAAAATTTTAGTTTTAAAAATATATACCTAAAGCTCGTAGAGGGCGTAGGTTGTGCGGTACTTCTTTGATTGGTGTATTGAGCAAACATTGCTTCAATCAAAGCTCGTATTTCGGGCTCCTCGTGTCCTCTCGGTAAATCTAAATAAGTCTTGTATTTTCTTACCATTCTTACCGTGTAATGTAACTTGTATGTCGGATGGAGGACATTTGCAACAATTGTCACTTTTGGTACTTCTTCCCAATATTTTAGAAATTTCTCCTTCATAGCTTCTACAATTGGAGCGAGAGACGGGTTGGAAATTTGTCCTACAATTCAAAAAAATATGTAAGTATATAAAAATTCGAATTATATTACATATAAGTTAAATAAGTTAAAATCCGAATTAAAAAAAAATATAAGTTAAATAAAAAATATATATACCTTTCATTTCGTCATACACTTTGGCGATGAATAAGAGGTGGTGAAGCAACTCATGCGCGGTTGGTGTATACGAGCAAGACAACTTAACCGTCGCCTTGAAAAAAGCTTCAAGAAAATCCATTAAATGAACTAATTGGTTCCACTCACTCGGGGATAGCATCATAGTCAATCCTTCGGGCGAGGAGCTCAATTGTTCATCGATAGCATCTCGGTAATTAAGACATCGAGCTAACATTCTATAAGTTGAATTCCAACGGGTATCAACATCCCATGGCACACTCAACTTACTCAAATTCAACCTTTGACATAAAGAATGAAATTGTTGTTTTCTTATATTATTAGAATAAATAAAAGTAAGACTCTCTTTAAATTTTTTTATCAAACGATCAACCTCGGGTGTTTTAAGTCCCGACTTTACCGTGAGGTTAAGGATATGACAAGCACATTTTTGGTGAAACATAACCCTATCCATAATTGGGTTTAGGGAACGGATCAAATATTCCACCGCTTTAATATTATTGCTTGCATTATCAAAAGAAACGGAAGAGACTTTATTTTCTAAATCGGTTTTTAAATTATATTCTCTTAAAACACTCATAATTGCTTGAAAAATTACTTCCGCGGTGTGCGGACTTTCTAATACGCGAAAACTAATAACTCTTTTTTGTAAATTCCATGCATCATCAATATAATGTGCGGTAATACAAGAATAAGAAAGACCATGCTTACCGGCGGTCCAAATGTCGGATGTAATTGCAACCTTGAATGGTGCGGTTGCAAATATGGCACACAATTCATTTTTTCCCTCAAGATATTGCCTCTTGAGTTCTTTGGTCATTTTTCTATAGTGGAACGGTTTGAACATTGGTATACCGCAACCTCTAACCATCAAACGGGCAAAACTCATACAACCACCCATTCTAATTGGTTGTTCTTTTTTGGTGATATACCGGGCGAACTCACTCAACATTCTTTTTTCGTCATATCTTACGTGAGTTCTTGAACCATCAACATTAATTAAGGTTTGGACGGGTAAACGGTCCGCATGTTCTTGTGGTTCTTCTTTAGCTAGTACATGTTTATCGGCATGTCTACTAAATGAGTTGGTACCATTTTTGCCCGTATAAAAATATTCGGCTTTACATTTGCGTACCTTACATCTTCCGCTAATCAAAAATCCCTTCTCATTGAACGTCATCTCGAAGTAACGCCAAAATTCCGCGTTGTATTTTGGTTTCTTTTCAACCTTTCTTTTTTTAGAAGCCGACGGCCTCGTCTCATCGACCGACGGTTCTTCTTGAATTTCAACGTCATCGGAAGTGGTGGGCCTGGTGGCATTAACGGTTGTGCTAGAACCACCCGCACCGGAGCTTGAATAGTTGTGCGGAGATGTTTGAGGATTATAATTAAGGTCTTGTGTAAATTGTGGTGTTCCTTGAAAATATGTTGGAGGGAAATTATGATTTTGTGGATTTTGTGGATAATTAAATTGAGGAAAATTGGGATTTTGTGGATAAGTAGGGGGAGGGAAATTGGGATTATGTGGATAATTGGGATTTGGTTGAAAATTGAGATTTGGTTGAAAATTGGGATTTGGTGTCGGATAATCACCGAAGAGAGCATCACTTAATCGTCGTGTAACTTCACCCACGTTTCCATCAAACATGTTTTGAGGGTTGTTAGATGGAGATGCCATTTTTCACTACAAAAAAAAATACGAATTTAAAAAAAAATAAGCAAGTTTCATTCCAACATAAAAAAAAACCGAATTTTAGTAACATTTTTTTAGTAACAATCAATTTAGTTAATATTTTAGTAACATTAAAAAATATAATCAATTTTAGCAACATTAAAAAATATATTATTTCAATACAATCAATTTTAGTAACATTTTTTAATAAGCAAGTAACATTTTTTTTAATATAACATTTTTTTGAACAATTTTTTCAATTTCGAATTTAAAAGTATATTGAAAATGAATATTATGCAAAAAAATTTAGTTAACAATATGAAAATGTTATGCAAATGATAAAAAAGCATATTGAAAATGAATATTATGCAAACTATTTTAGTTATGCAAACTATTAAAAAAATATAACAATTCAAATATGAAAAACGATAAAAAATATATTATTCCATGAATGTTATACAAAAAAATTTAGTTAACATTTTTTATACAATAATACAAATGATAAAAAAGTACCTCCTTAGCGGCCACTATTTCGACACGAATTTGGCCGTGCTGGAGAAACCCGCCTGAAAGAGGAAAGCCTTTTATTCCAAATTCCAATAGAAATAATTTTAGACTATTTTTTTTTTGGATTTTTTTGGAATAAACGAATTTAAATTGAGTATAAAAAAAATTAACAGCTTTAGAATAAGGGAATATGAGAGTTTGAGTGTAGAGACTAGAGAGTATGAGAGAATTGAAGAAATAGATAGTTTGTTTGGTGATTTAATTGAAATGGGGTATGGGGGTATAAATAAGGGTGCAAAATGGGGTAATTGATGGAGGGAATAAATTCAAAAAAAATCCAACGGTAAAAAAAAAAAAAAAATTTCGAAAATTGCTACAGTAACTCGGGTCGGGTCGGGTGCTACAGTGCACGGGTTTGAACGGGTCGGGTTTGCTCGGGTTTGGAGCGTTTTGATTGGTGGAAACCCTTCCTTGGACCCGACCCGAGCAACCCGCACGGGTTTGACCCGAGTTGCTACTCGGGCAGGTCGGGTCCCTTCGGGTCACGGGTTTGGCGGGTCGGGCGGGCCCCTCTCGGGTTACGTCATAACACTACGTGACCCCTCTACTGTTCATTCGGTAAGTGCCCCAAATTTGTCATAAATTTTCTGATAATTGTCAAAATAAATAAAGTCGAAATAAACTAATATAATTTGTCTAAGTGACCGTTTAGACGATAATGAAATTAAGTAATTAACAAAGTGAAGTACATTTTTCTTGTTATTTTTTTACCTAATATGGGCTCAAGGACAGCCCACATTCAGATAGGGTGCCAATAATCTGCAGAGTAAATATAACGTCCCTTTAAACGCTCCCTTATATGTAGACATGTCAAATGTGTAAAACGATCACGAAAAAGAGTAGTTTTGTTTAACGAATGATTAAAAAAATTTGTTTCGTTAACTGTTTTGTTAAAGAAAACGACCGAAACGATCGAACTCCTCCCCTTCGCTCTTCAACCATCTCCTCTCTCATCACACTAAAGCTAATTAGGAACCAGTGATAAACTATTCTAACCATACACATAAATCAAATCACTCATCTCCTCTTTCGAGCAATCCTTCATCCACTCTCTCGTCATCTTCTCTCAGCATAGTCTTTTTTCTCTGGAATCAAAACAATTCTAACAATACAAAGTCACAAACGAAACTACGAAACAAACAATCACGAAACAATATATTTTCGTTAACTGTTTTGTAATTTAAACGAAATAAATTTCTTTGATCGTAATCGTTTCATTCATCACGAAACGAAACAAAACAAAAAAATGATTAAACAGACAACCATTGACAGCCCTACTTATACACCCCTCACTAGAAGATAAAAACAATTAATGTTCTGCTCTGTCCGCTCCAATTCTGCTATGCTTTGTCCGTTATGTCCGCTCCTCAACATGATTTTATATTTAGGACTAAAGTGTTTATATTATAATTTTTCAATATAAATACTCGTCGGTTCCAAATAGTTGAGACATGCAGGTTTTGATATAAATATTCGCTTGTTATAATATACACACTTTCAGGTTCTAATATAAAGAATTGCGAGTTTTAATATAGAAACTTGTAGTTTCTCATAGTGAAACTTATAGTTTTTAATATTGAGACTTGCAGGTTCTAATATAAGGACTTTTTGTTATCATATATAGATTTTTTGTTATAATATATAGACTTCTTGTTCTAGTATAATGCCTCCAATTTAAACGCTATCTACTACAAGACAAAATAATTTTCTTTTTTGTCTATTCTCTCTCTCCGAGTTTCCATTTTTATCTGTTTTTTGTTCCTTTCTGATTCTCCTTTGTTTCATCTCTTCTTTCCATTTTTTACGTACTAAAATTTGCAAGTCATTATATTAGAACGATAAAGTTTATATATTGTTACTCGCAAGGCCGCAAGTCTTTATATTTAAATTTGCTGAAAAATTGTAATTCTCTGTATTGGAACCTACAAGTCCTGCAGTCTCAATATTAAAATCTGCAAATCTTTATATAAGAAAAATAAAGTCTATATATTGTTATATGCAAGTCTTTATATTTAAATTTAAACAAAACTACTGCAAAATTTTTAATATAAAAACTTGCAGCATAATTGATACAAAAATTGCAAGTTTTTATATTAGAACAATGTCTATATGTTGTTACCTGTAAGTCTTTATATTTAATTTTGCTGAAATTACTACAAAATTTATAATATAAAGACTTGCAACATAAAAACTTATAAAGACTTGAGAGCAAAAAATTAGCAAGCAGAGTAGAAAAAGTATCGGAAGGTGTGAATTTTTTTTTCTCATTATAGACGTATAGGAAAGGAATTCATATCTTCTGGAATTACAATAGTTGTCTGCCTCCTGATTCTCAACGTTGCTACAATATTTTTGACCTTTCCGCATAGTAATTGCTACAACATCGCTACAATATTCACTTAATAAAACTAACTATACCAGAGAATACGGATTCCAAAGACGGTTAGAAGGCTAATAGCATCACACTCATCTGCAAATAAATATAAAGTAGAGGAAAAAATTACATTACTAAAAAGTAAAAAGAAGTACAACGATGAAACCATTAAATAAATCTTCATGAGGCTACCTAAATTTTGATAGAAC
>CAXKVX010005070.1:0-177500 GCA_964058865.1 Eleocharis quinqueflora
TGTCATTTTTTTCTTGCAAACGAGCTACAAACGAGCCAGCTCGAGCCTTAACGAGCCGAGCTCGAGTTGAGAGTTTCAGCTCGTGACTCGTTAACAAACGAGCCGAGCCAGCTCGTTAACAAACGAGCCGAGTTCGCCCCAGCTCGCTCGAGCTCGGCTTGTTTACACCCCTACTTGAGAGGCAGTAATAAAGACTTAAATATTAAAACAGTACCAAACACTCAAACTAGATCTTCTACCGCGTAGCAAAATACTGTGCGTGTTGTGCGGTAAATCTCAGAATTTGATTTGCGTTGAGATTCGTGCAAGCTAAACTTCATAATATCAGACTCCCTGAATCAAATTTGAACCATCCGTAACCTACAACGCAGAAACCTTGAACGTCACTGCCGCGCGTTCCGCAAACACCTATGTTCCAAATTGGTAAAATATCTTATTCTACCCCATAATGTCCCTGTCATGTCCCTAGAAAATGATACCCACCACCAACCTCCTGACATATATCGCATCTGTATTTATCTCCATTGCCATGCATGCTTTGTTAAGCTAAACCGCAGTTGAACTGTTGGTATCTTCCCTTGTCAAATTAAAGTACTGTGACCATATGAGAAGCCAAATCAAAACCAACATTTCATTGTTGAGAATAGGCTTCAGTTCACATGACAAGGTTGCTATTTTACTAAGAAAAAATATGTTCATTAATTATTGCAAAGTTTATTCAACTTGTGTCATATTATCTGGCTTGATGTGTGATTGGTTGGGTTTCTTGGACCACTGGTCCCAGGTATTGATCTTCTTGATCAATGATTTTTAAAAACTTGAATATTTCAAAAGATGGATAACTGGGTACTTCGACAGGGGCGGATTTATTTAGAGGCAAGTTCGGGCAAGTGTCCGAACTTGATTTAAGAAAAAAAAACGCAAAATTTAGTATATTTTTAGTTATTTTGTAGTGAAAAATGAGTTTTTAATGATATTTTAGTGAGTTTTAGTGGATTTGTGTTCGGGCTTGATCTCAATCTCGATGCTCAGATCTAAATATGTCCGGGCTTAATTAAGCTCTGAATCCGTCCCTAAATGTGGATTGTACTTGCACAAAAATGTTAAGGCTGAAACTTTACCTAGTAGTGGTTGCAGAGAATCCAAACATAAAAAATGGTCCTGTTAGAAGCTCCTATTCGGATGTTTTTTTTCTTCTTGTAAACAATATATGGTATGGTTTTGCATCAAATATCCAGTCCTTAATTTGACCTATCTGTTATCTTGACATAAATAATGGATCTTAATAAAGAATCGGTGTGCCATGAGATTGAGATATATATACATATATGATATATCCCTTTTGTATAAGCATGCATGTGATCATTCCTTCTAATCATATACCATTAATTTGGTATTGATGTACATTAAAGTATAGTGTTATCCTAATGAATTTTTTTTTCTCTGATTCTCGAAAAAATAAGAATTACATTCATGATCATACTTTCAAACATTTTACATTCATCGTTTTATTTTTCTGCGTTCAGCGTTCAGAAGTGTTTTCTGGACGCACGCGTTCAGAAATAGAGGTCATCCGAGTTTACGAAACAAAAAAATACCAAGTACTTTTGAAATTTGCGTTCACGTCTGAACGTGCCTCCAGACGTGTCGTTCACAACTTTGCCTGAACGCAGCATCTGAACGCTGCGTTTAGACATGAACGCAGATTTGAAATTTTGCATCATACTTAATCATTTTGTCGTTTGTTTTTTTAGCGTGAACACATGCATTTAGTCTGAACGCTGAACGCAGAAAAATAGAGTCATGACTGTCAAATGTTTGAAAACAAGATCATAAATGTAATTCTTATTTTTTTGAAGGTCAAACTGAAAAAATTCCTATCCCTGATACTGTCTTAATTGAAGTTACTAGGGATGTTCCCTGGTACCCTGAAGAGTCAAATTAATAAGAAAAGAATTAACAAGCATGTCGGGTTGATGCAAGGGAAGGTAATTATCATTCAGATTTATGTTGGCAGTTCAAGTTTAGATGCATTTATAAAAAGGATTGATGTTTGTTAAAAAGAGAATAGTGTCATCCATCGTCCAAAGATATGTGGCATCTACTATTTGCTGTTACATCATGTTCTGCTATTATTATTATTATTAGGCAAAAATTTGGTAGTTCAAAAGATGGATACTCTGGGTATTCTGATTCATCTGGATTGCTCAAATCATCGAGATTGGTGAAAAATAATTTCTTGAGAATCTCGTATCCGTTTTTTCACCAATCTCGATGAATTGAACGGTCCAGATGGACTGAAGTACCCAGTGTACTCATTTTTTGAAGTACCTAAGTGTTTGTCTTATTATTATTAGGCAAAAACTTGAATACTCCAAAAGATAAGTAAATTGAATACTCCGGCTCATTTGGACCGTTCAATTCATCAATCTCGATCAATTAAACGGTCCAGATGGACTGGAGTATTCAATGTACTCATCTTTTGAAGTATCCATCATCATTATTATTATTATTATTATTATTATTATTATTATTATTATTATTATTATTTGACAAGCTATATTAAATTAACTCATTATCTGACGGAATTCATTTTAATTAATTATCACGAGCTATATGAAAAAACGAACTGAACCCTCCAATCCCCAAACAACCATCAACCTTCAAAAATTAACTTTTATCCACAAAATTGAACTCGTTATCTCTGGAATTCAGTATAATTAATTATCACTGAATTATTAGGTCATTTGTGTCAAACAATAATTCCATTTAATTTTTTGTATAAAAGAAAACACATTGAACTTCTATTATCTATTTTTTTTCCTAAAGAGTAAGCTTTGCCTAGTTATCTTTATTTAACTGAAGAAAACAACTTGCATAATCTAGTTATCTTTTATTAACTGAAGAAAATAATTTTAAAAAATATTTTCTGTCGTTAAATTTTATTTTTAAATTTAGAGAAAGTTTGTTGCTAGTGGTCACAGTTATCATATAACTCAAATTATTGCACATATATTCCATCTAGTTATAATGTCTGCGACAACTCAATTATACACAGATAAAGAGAAAGGGGGGGACAAGAACACAACGCATGAGAGAAACAGAGGAGAAAGCACAGTGTGTATATGCTGCGAGGATGTTTGGTTGGTGCGAGTTCGTGCGTACATAGAAAAAGTGGCATCCGTGAAGTGAAAAAGAAGATTCTTTGTTCCTCGAATCTTGATGAAGCATTGCACGCATAATTCGGATAAATTTCAATCTAAGTCTCTGCCGACTTCTATCTACTGTATTAGCGAGGTACAAGATTTTTATGAAAAAGTTTGAGATTCTCAAGTTTCGTTAGAAATTAGTTTTAGAGAAATTTTTTCAAATTTATTTTCTGATTTGTGAGTATTTTGATACGGCGAGTTGCTGAAATTATGATAATTGTTTTTACGGCCAAAAACAAAATAGGTACCATCAACAAATATTTCTCTAAAATATTTGCACATTTCTTTTTTTTTTTTTTTGTCTTTTGTTGTGTTCATTTATCTTTTTATTCTAAACCCACGGATTCATTGTCACAATGGTTAACTACAATTTTACCAACAACTTTTTGAATAAATTTAAAAAAGAGATAAAATAGAAAGAAATTATACATAAATTTGAACACATACATTGATTGTGTTTTAGATTTTATGCAATTTAAATGTTTGATATTTCACCAAAGCACAATAAAAATTGCATTAAATATGCAGTGATCTAAATTCAGTATTTTATTATTTTTGATGAAATATCAAATAATATTTAAATTTTATGAAGAATTAGGCTATGGTGCTTGATCAAGCACGAATCTACAATGCTTGATCATCATATCTCACTAAAGAATGGCTCAAATTTAATTTATCATGCTCAATAATTTATTTATACTAAAATCTTATAGAATACGGAAATTTTCTATTTTTCGAATTTTTATGTACTTGTTTAATTTTTTAAATGACTCCAAAATAATAATAGAATAATCTACTTCTAAAAAATTTAAGCTATTGTTTTGAATTTTTGAAAATGACTTCAGAATATTAGTAAAATAATCAATGCTTACACATAAAATAGACCACTTTCAAAAATACAAAACAATTGCTTAAAATTTTTAAGTAGACTTTTTATGTATCCCATAACATTACGATGTAAAAAAGTTATTGAGAATGATAATTGAAGTTTTAGCCATCCGTTTGTGAGATTTAATGATCAAACACCGTTGGAGTTGTGCTTGATCAAGCACCATAACCAAGCTCAATTTATGAAACTTCAACACAATTATGTATAAGCTAAAATAATACATGTATAATTATTTTCCTTTTAAGAACCTTTAAGAATTGTTTTGAACTTATTTTAAAAAAGTATGTTGTCAAAGTTGTTTAGCTAATTATTCTCAATGAATATCCATCCTTTTTGTAGTACACATAATTGATCCAATTTTAAGACACCATAACTCAATTAATAAGTCTCTGTGCTATACTGTCATTATCTTTCTTTCAATAATTATCTATTAAATACATAAATAATTGTACTGTCCGGCTGTAAGATTTGTGACCAGAAACATGCACTATAATTTAATTAGTTGAGAACCACATAGAACTTTTATCATGTTTTAACATTGGAGCTCATGATCATTTTCACAGTATAATGAACAATGTTTTTACTGTTCACACTACAGTAAAATCACTGTAGTATTTTATTTTTTTGCAATTTGTTTTCCGTTGTTTTTTATTTTTTTATTATTTATACGATTTATTATAATTTTATTATTATAATATGGAAATTTAAAATTTAATTTTTCCGTGCTAAAGGCGAGTCACCTAATTGTATTGTAAAGTGTAGAGAAAATCAAGCTAAGTGGAATCTTGACCTCGTGCATGCTATTGATGCTTTGTAAGTTGTAAGTTACAAAGATACATTTTCTCGAACACAAGGGAAATTAACAGTAAGTTAAAATGTGGTGTGTAGCAAATTGCTAGAACCTTTTTAACCACAGAAAACAGAAAACAGAAATGGATATTCATTGCGACCGACGTGCTTGAAGGTAAGTTTTAGCTACCTACATTTACTATTATCTTTCTGAATGGATATTCTAGCTTTTATATCAAATTCGTGGAAATATTTACAGCAGTAAATATTAGAATTTGAAAAAAAATTGGAGAAAATATAATTTCAAATATTTGATAATTAATTTAACATCTTTTCAAAATATACTAACGCCCTTATAAATAGAGCCGAGTCTCCAAGCTTTATGGGTAGTGAAAACACTTTGTTTAGGGCACATGTGTTGTGCGTAGCTATCGATACACTTATCCATTGAGTGGTCATACTCCGTTGATGTATTCGTACTCGCGAATAAAAGAAAGCACCCCTAATCGCTTGGAATGACTCAAGTGGCTAAGGATCCGTTCGAGAGACTTCCACGATCATGCAACCACATCTCTATGCATTCAAGATTTGAAGAAATGAGACAACATAGGAGATAGAAAATAAGTTCATGCTTTCGTCTTATTTTATTTCAAAATGTTGCGCAAAGAACTATTAATTGAATTGCAATTGTTAGTTAGGGTTTTGATAATATGATGGCTATACGCTAAATCGAATTCCACCAAATTAATGTCCAACATGAACTATATACGCGTGATATAAAAAATATACACATAATATGATTTATAGTATATGATGTGAAAAATACATAATATGATTTATATAAATATTTTACAGTATTAAATTTAATGTGATACAGAAAAATACATACAATATGAAATATTTTATATGTAGATAATATGAAAATATACACATAATATTAATTATAATATGTGATGTATATATATGTATATATAATATGAAATATTTATATGTATATAGTATGTATATACTCTTGATATTCATATATTTAATGAGTGACTTTTGATATTCATACAATTAATAAATAGAGCACCATTAATAATGCATAAATATAATAATGAAGATACACAATTAATACAAATAAAACAATACGACAGATAATATATAATAATTATGTTGTCAATTGCAAAAACCTAGAGGTGGCAAGTCGGGTCGATCGGGCGAGTTCGGGTCAAGTCGGGTCGGGTCGGGTTAGTTTGATTGTCTACAATAGTCGGGTTGGGTCAGGTCGGGTGAGGTCAGATCGAGTTTCAAGTCGTCATGCGTCAACAACTTTTGGATCATGGGTCGGGTCGGGTCGGGCGAGGTCAGGTCGCGTTTCGGGTTGGGTTGGACTAGACCGGATCGGTTCTCAAGTCGCACTTCATCGACAAGTTTCAAGTCTTGGGTCGGGTCGGGCGAGATCGGGTCGAGTTCGGGTCGGATTGCACCGACAAGTTTCAAGTATTATTTTGAGTTTTAAGTTCAATCGGACAAGATCGGGTCGCGTTATTGAATTATGTTAATAAATCTTGACTTTTTCTGATATTAATTTTTTAGTAAAATTAGATTATGATGTAGGCAAGATATGACTAGATCAATTTATAAGTTGTATTAGGTAAAGTCGGGTCGGTTCGGGTCCTCATGTATCGCTCCATCTTAGGTTACGGGTCGTCTTGGGTCGGGTCGTGTCGGGATTGGGTCCTCATGTGTCGTTCCATTTCGGATTACGAGTCGTCTCGGGTTGAGACCATATCGTTCATGTATCGCTTCGTCTCGTTACAGATCATCTCGGGTCTGATCGGATCGGATTCGAATAGTTTGACTTTATCAAAATAACGAATCGGATCGGTTCAGATCGGGCGGGTTTCTCGGGTCATGTCGGGTTCTGCAACCTCTACAAAAACCTCATAAATCATTCTCTACATAAAATGTACAAAATAACTCGCTACACTTAATAGTTCAGCAGTGCAAATCCATCATAGCCGTGTCCAACCTTAAATATGAACGCAACTTTATACTATTTTAGATTCGCGAGATGTAACTATCACTTGAATGAAAAGCATTTCCAAGAATTTCATCTTTGAGCAATTTCCACCAATGCAGTAGACATCAACTAAATAGCAAGCATGACATATGCCCACATCAAATTTATGACGGTTCGTCTTCCTTGGCGGCTCAAGATCTCCAATTTCACTATCTATCCATCTATCTATCCATCTATCTATCTATCTATATATGATCCAAATTTCCTGTTCACAGAGAAATTCCATTAGATTTTTTTTGGCAAAATTACACCATTTTCATTTTTGGAAGTGGTTTCTTGTCTTGTCCAAAAAAAAAAAAAAGGAAATAGATATAGACGGGTCCAAATTAGTTCATAATTCGTATTTTAAAATTAAGCAAGTCGTGGTATCAATTCCTTCAATTCTAGTTTGAAATCGATAAATCAAAATTAACAGTTCAGATTGTATTAACTTCCGAGGTAATTTTCTGTATGATATGCACCTGAAATGCATGCTACATAGGATCAGAACTTGCATGATAACTAAAAAGGGAGTCAATGGTGAATGCCTGTACTGAAGAAACTCCCAAGGGACCACCAATCCACCATGAGTGCTTTATAGCTTCGACTTTGGATCTTTATATATGGATGAATATATATCAGGGATGTGTTAATTTCGTGATTCTCCAATTTTCATTATTTCGCTTGTGTTATGGCAGAAAGTTGATATGCGCGCCATGTCACCCACTAATGAGGATTAGTACTTGAATTTAACATAAATGAATCATGTATTATTTAGGAATTTTTTTAATGTTTGTGAATTTTAACGGTTCAGAATATAAGGGCGGATTCAAGTCAAAATCAAACAGCAACACACTGCAGTGGAATTAAAAAGTTCATAATTCAGTTCGAAATTAAACAACGGCATTTTTCTAAATCTAAGTTATAATTTTAAGAATCCAACAAAAAATTTAATACTTAAAAAGTTCATTTCAAAATCAAGTAGCGACACGAGTCTGAACTCGCCACTGCACAAGCCTGAATTCGGATCTAGCGTACTAATACAAAAAAATTAAAGTACCCGACTACCCGCCCCCAAGTAAAAACACTTCTGCTATCTCCATCAAAACTCTGCTCATGATTCAAATCCGACGGCCTGTACCGCCGCTGAGAACACCTGCCGTGACAAAAACAAACTTTAGCTGCCACTGTAAATTCACCAATTAGACTATCTTGTTCAAATTCTGATGGGATGGCTCATACTGATAAAGGATAATAATGGAACGCATTCTGGCATCAATAATACCAAATGCAAGAGATACTATCTTGGGTTCTTATAAACACTCATTACTACAACAAGAAACTTAACCACACCTTGTATAATACGGTACTATTACAGTATTTGTACAAGCACCAACAACAAATCACCGAATTTGATGGGAATCAATGGATGCTATACCACAAGAGAATATATTCCTCGTCGGTCCAAATCAAAGATCTCCAAATTTGCTCAAAGTAGTCAAGAGGATATGATATCTATCGACCCCTCTGTGGATGGCACAATAAAGTATAAGAATCCAAAGAGAACTAAAGCTAATTAAACAAAGTAAAAGAGATACAGACAGAGAGATCCATGGAGCATTAAATGGAGATATTAATGGTGTATATATGTACATTGGTTGTCATGAGCCTGACCTTTGAGCAGTCGTACGATCGTGACGTGTTACTGTGATTAGTGATTTTGAGAGGTTTTGTACTAATGATCGGATTGTTAGTGCGATTGAAGTGCTTAACTACCTCACTGTTCCTTTGTTTCTCCTTATATTTAATTAAGTCAGTGTCAACATTTGAATATATGGATGGAATGAAAATATGAAATTGAAACCCAAGGATGGTAATTTTGTACTGTTGCATTAAGTTTATTATCATAATAATATTAGTTATATGATTATATTTATATGACATCAATGCAAGTATTCAGCAACTTCTGACATACTGGCCATTATATCAATTATTGAATATCAATTAAGCAAGAAGTATATATTCGTTGAAAATTAAATATTAGTGTCCAAGATCTTATAATGATTTATGAAGAATTGGTGTGTCACAGTGTCAGTGTCACCTCCCATGTGAAACTATTCATTATTTCTCTCACATTGTAGCAGCTTAAGACTTGTCTCATTTAACTAGGAACCAGCCTCTCGGTACATATATACGTGCCACATAAAATTCAGAATTCACATCATCCCACCATGTACCTGGTCTGATATTGGCATCTAAATAGTAATGAATGAGTTTCACTAACTGCTGAAATCACAAATCAACTGGAAGGATAATGACAAATTAACATTGTTTGAAGAAATTAATTGCTAAAAAGTTGTTGATGTAAAAAACATAATTATTTTTAGTTATAGAGGTGCTCATTTTCTAAGGAATAAATCTTGCATATTTGTTGGTAAGACCCAAAAAAGGGTTCAAACTGAATTGGAAGCAGCACAGTATAATCACAACTTGTGCAAAAGCCTTCAAATCTTGAGAGAAAGGTAATATCTATCGAGTACTCTCAATTAATCTACAAAAATGATGTTCAGTCCGATCCGTTTAAAAGCCCAAGAATCTCAATATGATGCTTGAACCAAAGGTAAAATAGTCATAAATGGGCTAATCTGATAAATAACAAAAGGGAAATTTGTCTTCATGCCACTGGATAAGTTCTCAATTGTCAAAATGCCATCCGATAACAAGAAATAGCTTAAATGCCATTAAAATAGTTATTGAGTTGTTTTTATGTCATTATCTCAATTGAAAAATTAATTAATTTCTTAATCCCTAAAATACCCTTATCCAACCCACCCAGTCGAAGATGTCATGCTTGGGTTACTGAAATCGTATCACCCAATTGATATCACCCACTTTCAATCTTTCATTCCATTCCTAAGTCTTCAACACATCTAACCTCTGAAACAACCTATTTCAGTAAATTATGCACCATTCCTCCTAAGTCTTCTTCGCCATTTATCTTCATTCCACTCGAGATTCGTACTAGGCATCAGTTGATGGACAGGCAGCAATGGGTGATACAAGCTCTTCTAGAGTTGGGATCCCTAGATCTACAAGCGGAAGTTTCACATACAGTCCCCTTCCTTGCAGATAAGATTTGACATTCAGGAAAGAAGCCATGAACGAGGATCTTTAAAGTGAAGGGACAGCGGTAAAATATCAAAATAAGTCAAGATTGAGAGTTGACCCGCAATACTAGAAAAATCCCTGATAGAGTGCTGCTGGCTCTATAATGCCATTCTCGTTCTTCCTCCGTTGGCTCCTCTGTCAGTACCGGCGATACCATTGCTTTGCTATTGAATTGGAGAGTTAAAGTATCACCTTGATGGATTTTAAGCTAATTCGTCGAATTCTCTATATCCGATTCGATTTCCACATAGACAGATCTTTTTCTCCCTGAATATCTCAATGAAATGGAAACCAAAAAAATCGCGTCAGAGGTGGCTAAGGTTTGCTCTCCATCTCCCTCTTTTCTTTCTTTTCTCTGTGCTGCGATGGAAACAAAAAAAAAAAGTCGTCTGTTGGGGAGAGATAGGAGAGATGAGGGTAGTACTGGTATTTTGAAATTAATTTAATTTTTAATTGAATTAACTTAGAGATAATGGCATAAAGACAATCCAATAAAGATTTTAATGGCATTTAGGCTATTTCTATTTCTTGTTTTCGAATGTCATTTTGACAATTGAGAACTTATCTAGTGGCATGGAGACAAATTTCCCATAACAAAAATATATCCGTTCCAATCCGATCTGTTTAAACATTCACCGGTAGAGTGGTAGTACAACTTCATCTATTAGAAAATAGGAATTCAGGTTATATCAGATTCGTTCGGATCTAATTCAACGATTTAGATTAACAGAAAACTCATCTCCAGACCTGCTTGGTATTAAAACAATAAAAAAACAAATGCTCAATTGTCTCATTTTCATCACAGTGAACACAATTAATCTCTCCCCTCCAACCTCTCTTTGCCAAATTTACCCTTACCAACACACTACCTTTCATTACCAGCCAAACAAAAGATCTAATTTTTAATGGTATTGGTAATTGCCATAACGGATCCCATATTGTACTCTTAACACCTCTATGCACCAACTATGTATACATTATTTTTGTTTTGAATTGAGTTGAACCATGCCACATGATTTTATTTATTTTTTTCATTTAAAGGGAAACGTTCTTGGGTTATTTGCCATAGTTGACCCAGCCTATATCTCTGTGTCAACGATAGATTTCTTCTGAATTTCAGCCATCTCATTTAGGTTTCTAGAGACCAATCGTAAGAGCTTACCTACAAAATCGTCACCACTAATGTTAGAACCTACTTTAACAAATTCATTTCTCAAAGAGAGAAGTCTAAAGTAAAGATTCTCAAATGACTCATTTTCTTCAAACTTCATGTTTTCTAACTTTGTTGCTAAACCAACTTTACGAGTCATTTTCATGTGTTCATAACCCTGATATCTAAGTACCAATGCATTCTAAATTTCTTTAGCATCTATAAAATAAGTAAGAGACAAAGAAATAGTCTCATGAATTGAGCTAAGTATAGTGTTCATGGCATTGGTATTTTGAGTATTTGAGGTCTTTTGACTCTTTGGTCAAGGTAATACCATCGGTTTCATACTTAGGTGTCCAACCATCCTAAACAACATTCCAAAACTCAAGTAGACTAAGGTAATTAACCATACATCCCTTCCAAAAAGAGAAATTCTTACATCCCACTTCAAAGATTGGTGATCATTTCACAAACTTTAATTTTGCCATTTCACAAGACAAGATTAAGAACTATCAAGATTTTGTCTAAGTCCTCTGATACTAATTGTTAAAATAATATCCAAAGGTCAAACACGAATGCAGAAGCATTTTATCAATTACAATATAAACTTTTAGACCTTAATCACATATCTAAAATCTCAACCAAGCAAGTACTAAAAGCAATAGAGCTATTCAAGCAACAATATGCAAAGATAGTAAAAGGGAGAGTAAAGAGCAAGAGAACACGCTATGTAATGTGATCCAGCCTACAAACAAACTAGGTCTACTCCACGGGGCCCTCGGATAAAAAAAATACCTTCTGGAACCGATTTCACTAAAACCAAGTATTTTAACAATTACGGAACCTATCTTAGATTTCTATCAACAAGAAAACCTATCTTAGGTTCCAAATCCTTTGCAACACAATCAAGGACGGAAATGAACTACTTGACAATACAACGTAGAAGATATTAATTTGCAGTCATCAAACTAAGATTCTTTCAAATTTTACAAATTTTAAAAAAATTGCAATATATCAATTTGCAATATTGTGTTTTATCAATATTTTGTTTCATATTTGCATGCAATTTAATACAAGAAAATACCTCAAAAGTAATTAATATAGATAAAACAAGCACATAAAGCAAATTAAGGAAAATATCACAAGCCCTACATAAACATAAATATAACAAATTAAGCACAGGTTTAATGTTCAATACCATAGTTCCTAAACAAATACATTTCACACAACCTAGACAACAAGCCCCTAAATAGCATAACAACCATGGAATGAAATACGAAATAAACCAAAGCAAGAAAATGCTAAGGCACGCTAAGCATCTATCATGGCAAACAGCGATGCAGTGCATCGATATTATATGCAACATGTTGCTAAGAACGTGTACTCAAAATTTCCCGACGAAAATCTAAAAAACTTTTCAAATTACTGCATTAAAGAAAAACCCCGTCGAATCAAAGAGAACATGCAAGCTATAAAAACACAATATCTAGGAGCATACAAATATTCAAAGACAAAAAAAAGAAAGAGAATGCTCCAAAAGAGGCGCCGAATATAGCGAAGTGGGCACAATGCTTTGACAACGGATATTGTTGGGGAACCATGACAAGCAATAGCTCTGAATCTTTAAATTGAGTGTTTAAAGAGGTTTGTCTGTTGTTAGTTGTGACTATCGTCGAAGGTACTTGGTACAAATGCGTGAGCTGGTTTGATGAGCGAAGAAAATCCACTGAAATCGTAAACAAGGGATTTCAATGGTCTAGAAAGGACATGGTAAAACTAGTTAAAAGAGACGAAAAGTCATGACAACACCGAGTAGACCCTTATCTATCGGAGTAAGGATGCTTCGAAGTGTTGCATCAAGGTGAGACATTACTGAACGGTGAATGTGACAATTTCAAATATCATGTCATTCTTGAAGAGGGACAGAATACGTGATGCTAGGGATGGCAATGGGCAAAGCCCATGGGTATTTTACATAACCCATACCTGACCTGCCTGATCAAATTACATCACCCGACCTGCATGACCTAAAGGAACATGTATCAAATTCAAAGTCTGACCCACCCACATGCAATTTTTCTAAACTCACACCTACCTGGTTTGCATGTCTATGCCCACGAGCATATCCTACCTGCCTATACCCACCCATACTCGCCCCATACTCACCCATAGCTGTCCCATACCCCATGTACCCGTTCATTATAAACACAATATGAAGTTATCAACCCACTAGATAAAATGAACAGAATAATTGTGATTATAATTGTGACTCAACACCAAAATTACAGCACAGATAAAAATAAACAACTACATAAAATGGACAGAACAATTAACACACTATATATCACATTTAATAACTCATTAATTAAGATGTTTAGTCTTATAGCTACAGTTCATGCAAAATTAACACACAAAATCGTACATAATATTAATACTAATTGAATCCTAAAGTTCATGAGAAATTAACCTCAAATCCATACTAATATTAATATAGGCCATGCAAATAAAATACAAACAAAAATACAAAACATCACAAAATATAAGCCTCTATTCTCTTGCTGAAACTTGTAAAAAAAAATAGTAATAATTAGGAATGTGGTGATAATAAAAAATACAACCCAAACAAAATGGTAATTAATTAGTAAACAACAATCAGCCAGCCATGCATCATCCCTAGAGCTTTAATCTAGAATTTAAGGTTTAAATAAAGTTGGCTAACATGATTCAACATGGGACATCATTCAGTAGCAATATTGTACCAGTAACTTAACGGAACCCCTAAATCCAAAATCAACTCCTAACATTAATTACTCCAAACCAACAGAACCAAGAATTTAAATTAATGAGTAAACATCAATTTAGATTGGAATAAGTAAATAATGAGTAAACAACAATCATCCAATCAAAATACATGTATAAAAGAAGTTCAGATATGTAATCAGCCAAACAAAACAGTTTAGATTGGAATAAGTAAAGAAGACTAGTTACCTCAACATCATTCGTGAGTACCGAGCAGTCACTTAGATCGTCGTCTTCATCGGTATCATCACAATATATTTTGAATGGATTACGCTCTCCTAAATCTGAAAAATACAGATAACAGTTAGATTAAAATACATGCATATTTTATACATCTAGCAGTTAGATTAAATAGATTAGTAATTACTTACCTTCAACTTCAGCTTTTAACCAATTTTGTACGCACTAGAGCTTCAACAAGTTTAGCATGAAGTCTCCTCCTTGTGGACTTATTATTCGTCCACCCATACTAAAAGTTGATTAAGAAGCAACAATAGAAATCAGTATTGCATATATGTCTCATGCAATTTTTCGCAAAGTTGCAAATTTGTACCCATTACATCCACCAAGTTAGCACATTAAAATTATCAACCCTTGGAACAAACTCTTCTTCCAAGTAAAGATTCAACTCAGTGCCTATATTTACTCTTCTTTTTTCTTCTTTGGGTAAATACATCAAAATCATTCGGGACATCACCACCATCTATACTCTCCTCTTCAATCAATTCATCAACATTTTCATTTGAGGCTCTCCTTCGATACTCTTGAAACAATCAACGACATGAAGATACAACATTTTCAACTTCAACCTCATAATTGTCACCATAAATTTTCTCAAAATAATAAACTATGAGATCCATCTTAAACCTTGGATCCAACATGATCGCAACACCCATGATACCATGTATCTTACTCCAACATTTTTCATATTTCTCCAGCATTCTTTTTTCCATATTCGCAATAGTTGGGTCAGAATTGGTCACCCAATTTGCCAAAGCCAAGAATTTCGCAAATGTTTTTAAAATATTCTTTGTTATGTATTTTGTTCCAAAAAATAGCTTTGTTCTAGTGTAGAATATCTTTAATTTTTCACTAATAAATTTGGCATTCAACCAATCTTCCTCAGAAGACGAGGATTTATATTGCGCATCACATTATTGTAAGCGATGGAAAACCTCTTCATATATAAGGGTTGTTTTCAGCATAATAAAAGTGGAATTCCAACGCGTTTTGACATCATAACATAATTTTTTCATACTATTGATGCGCAATTGACGTGTTGTCTCCTCAAAATTTTCTAATTTCTTAGGGGTAGAGGACAAAAATACACAACTATTACGAATTTTTTCTAAACTTTGGCCAATTGTATCTAAGCCATCCTTTACGATTAGATTCAAGAAATGCGCACAACAACACATGCAAAACTGACCCACCTAACAAGAACTGTTCAGCATTAAGTTTATGGACCAAAGCATCAACAACCCCACATTTGTACTACAATTATCAACCGTTATGGAAGACAACTTATTATCTAAGTTCCAGTCTAAAAGAATATACATCAAATGTTGGACAAGTACCTCTATGGTGTGAGGAGAATGCACATGTTGAAACCTACAATAGCACAATTATCACAAGGACATCAGCCAAAACAAAACAATTCAAGGCTGAAACATGACAATTCAAGGATGGAATAAATTCTAAAAGATATAAATTCTAAATGTACCATAACAGACGTTGTTGTAGATGCCATTGATCATCCATAAAATATGATGTAACTGCAATGTAAGACTTCTTTTGGTTGTCAGCGGTCCACATGTCGATTGTAATTGCTACCCTTCCTTCATTGTTATCTATTAGAGTCATAGTCTTCTTTGTTCGATCCATATATTGTTTCAGGATGTCTCTTCTCACTGTGTTACAGGTTGGAATTTTTAATAATGATTGTAAATTGTTAACAAAAATCTTGAACCCCCACTTGATCAACAATTGAAGGGGGGGGGGGGTGTTTGTGCAACACTATCATCTCCACAAGATCTTTTCTAGACCCCTCTTGATCGAATGTGTAATTTCCTATGGTAATCTTTTCCTCTGATTTTTTAGCAACTAGCATTTTTTGGAAAGCTTTGGGGAATGTCTGCTATTTTTTTCTTAGACAAGATTCATATGGCTCCAAATGTGTTTTGTACCATTGTTGGGTCCTGCTGCAAGTTTGGTACCACAATACTTGCACACCGCTTTGGTTTTCCCATCAATCATCTTCTTTCTCATATTCTCTCACACATCATATTTCAATTTTGTTGTGTCTAGAACTTCAGACTCATTAGATGGTGTAGGAGAGTTTGATGTTGATGTGGTCCGACAGTTTGATGCTGGTATCGCAGGAGAGTTTGGCCATCTAAAGGGGTCGAGTTTACTCCCTCTTGTTGAATGGGTTGTGTACTAGAACTGTTTTCAGTAGATGTTTCCACATGGATTCTTGTGGAGATTCCATTTGGCCTAGAAAGACGAAAGAATTTGAGATTAGAAAACGATAACATCAAGTTGACTAAAAATAAAACAACAGCAAAACACTATTGTGTCATAAACCACTTACTAATTAAAACAAATTTGAAATAATAAACAACAACTATTATGAATTAAGTTGTACAAATGCACAATATATATACCTGCGCTGACCCAACAGGTATATCCAACGATCATTATTTACCCAGCAGGTAACTTGTGGATTTTGAATAAATACATGTGCCTGACCTGACTCGGGTATTTTCCTAGCCTGACATGACCCTTTACAGCATCAGGGAAACCGGGCAAGGGAATGGGTAAGGCGAGTATGGGCAAGCAAACATGTATATGGGTATTATTGCCATCCATATGCGATACATTTGTTTGAAATCGAATTTGACCGAAATACCATGTTCACATGCATAAGCCGTGATACGGGTAAGACAGTTGGAGTTATTTCAATTTGTCGCACCTTACTACATCGCCGAGTCTCTTCTTAATACTTAGAACGGAAGATTCAATCATTTTCCAAACCAGTGTGAATGGCCCGAATAAAACATATCAATCATCATTCCAGAGAGAAGATCGATTCGTCATGATCGTATGAGGCACATCCGTAATCCAATGTTCATGGATTAAATGGAAGAGACGACGTGACAAGAGAAGAGGTCAACCTTTAGGGAGGATACCAGATGCTGGTATCTTTTTCAATTGTAAATTTCTTTGCTAAGAATATAGAAATGTTTTATCTTTAATTACTAATGTTTCAAAATTTACAACAAGTGTCTCAACTCAACAAGGAGGTCAATATGATGAACTTGCAAATGCAATGTTAAGTCGATTACAATTCCAGCTTGGGAACCAACTTTCTCGACACTTAATCGATGGCTAAGTGCACAATCCACCAATCCGAATGCATCACAGTTCCAATCGACGCGACACTCAATTAGTGTCCCCCTTAATGCGACAAATCCGGGAACTAGTGTATCGAATCCTTCGAGCTCTCACCAATCCGGCCAAACAAATCAATCGAGGCGTCGATCAATTATTGGAAGAATCTAATCTTAGTTTCGAGGTTCTACAAATCGCTAAAGGATTGCTTTTTTGTTTATGATGTTTATCTATTTTATCATATTGGCGTGTATTTTTATGAGTCATGCTTCGTTAAATGTTTGTATCATGCATCACAAAATGTTTCTTTTATGTTTGTTTGGAATGCTCAAATGTAGTATATAAGTAGTTCTCTTCTCTTCTTTGTACTTTGTCGATACACTTGCCACTCTCTCGTTCTCTTCTCTTCTCTTTACTCTCTCTTCTCGTGGCTTTGAAAACCAAAAAATGTCTAATTTCGCTATCTAAGTTAGTGGGGTCATCACATCATCTAAGATAACAGAATGGTCCCATTATCTAAGACGACGAGATTGTCTCGTTATCTTTGATAGCGGAATTCTCATTTCAGTGATTTCGGCTGGGATTTTCATATTTGAGTGTTTTTTTTATTTGTTTATTTATTTATTATTAAAAATTTCGAATTTAGTAGATACCTTTTCTTCAATAAAGGAGCCAATAAATTATTTATTGGCATCAATTTTATATTTTTATAAATTTTTCTAGATAATGACGACTTTGTAATATAAAGACCAAGCATTCAATGCTAGAGCAACGAACATAAAATATTCCAAAAAAATTCTAGATAATCGCCTAATTGAGACAAAATCCAACGTAATTAACATCTACGGCTGTCTTCAGTTTTTGCTAAATTTTCTAAGAGGTCCCTATCTGCCAGCTTGCATTAATTAATCTCTTATTCTGCCTTAATTAAGATATTATTATGCAGCTGTAAATCATCCCATGTCGGCATCCAAGAAACATCACTTCACGGATCTTTGTTTTTTTATTAGATACTTTCATGTCTATTTCAATTTTGATGTAAGAGAGCTGATATATCGAGTTTTTCATCTATTTCTCCATTTATTTCAATAGAATAAGTTCAGTTGAATTCAGATTGCATGTTTTTTGTAGTATGCATGTTGTTTTTGTTATTTCGCATATAATTGACTGGACGCTCGACTGAAAACGAAGATCACTACGCTCATCGATGCGGATTGCTACGCTCGTCGATGCGGACTGAACGAATCCATTTGCATCTATTTTGAAAATTGTTCTAGTTATAAAGCATGTTACATTGGTTATTATACATATTTTTTTTTGTTATTTTACATTTAATTAACATGCAAAATAATATGAATAACGTCCATAATAACAGATTTATCTAATATAATTAATGATCGAATATGAAATTACACTCAAATCACATCAAATTTAAAACAAAAATATTGTCAAGTGATCTATCCTCTGTGATAAAAGAGAAACAAAGTACAAATATGGAGTCATTAATTAAGTATAAGATGTGTGCATGGAGGACTTACTATAAAAATTATAATATGATAGTTTGAATTTCTTATTGGATAATGTTTCGTAGATACCACATTTGATACCAACTATTGATACCGATTTTATTATGCATCTTTATTTAAGTTATCATGCACATTATTTGAATTATTATGTATGTTATACCATAATAACTATTTCAGTACATAAATTAACATGTATAACTATTTCATTATAAAAAATAACATGCATGATAACTCAAATAATGTGCACGATAACTCAACTAAAGGTGCATAATAAAATCGACAACATGTATAATTATTTCATTACAAAAAATAAATGCATAATAACTCAAATAATGTGCAGTATAATTTCACTAAAGATGCATAATAAAATCAATATCAATAGTCGGTATCAAATATGATATCTACGTATCAGCTTCATTTCTTATTTATAAAGAAGTACAAATAGTTAAATAAATAATGTCAGAGCAAGGTGATCTCGAACCCAGATTGATTAAATAATTTAAAGAAATATTTTTCCATATTTATGACTTCTTCAATTTCACAGCTATTTGATTTTTTTACGGCAACTACAGGTCTTCACCACAGAAAAGCTACCGACGCTAAATTTTTTAACCAAAATTGGTTTTAATTAAACAACACATTGGTTTTAATTTATGACTCATTCCTCACTGTTGTCTTCTCTAATTTAGTCTCCAGTCTCTACTAAACAACACATTGGTTTTAATTAAAACATGCAATATCGACAATTTAAAAATATACATATTTTTATTTTAACAATTACTGGCATGATATGAGAAGTTTTTCTATTAATGAAAAATAGTAAATATTTAGTAAAAGAAAAGAAAACGTGTCTTATTTTCTAGGTGAAATAAAAACAACGGCTTACACTACAATGTTTCTTTCGAAGGACTAGTATACCCGATTTTTTTAATAATAAAAATTTAACTAATTTAATTACCACGTTAAAAAAAAATTAATTACACATTTCTCTGACTGCAAATCGGACTCATCGTGGTGAAAGTAGACTCGGATATTTATGACTCTATGACTTACGACGTTAATTTTTTTTAATTACAATCCTGACGAGCGTAGCCGAAATTGCTACAAAAAATAGAAAAAAATGCTTTTTTTTATTTAATAGAAAAAAAATGCTACTTATACATAATATTTTTTTGTAGCAACATCGGTTACGCTCGTCGGGACCATAATTAGTATTTTTTATTATTGCAAGCCATTGAGTTGTAGATATCCGAGTCTACTTCCATCGCGTCGAGTCTGATTTGCGGTCGGAGGAATGCACATCTCAAATTTGACCACATCTTAAACTTACGTCTTAATTAGTAATTTTTATCACGAGTTTGCGTCAGATTCAATTTTGCATCTCGTTTCTCCGATCGCAAATCAGACTCGACGCGGTGGAAGTAGACTCGGATATCTACAGCTCGATGACTTGCGACGATAAAAAAAATTATTTACGATCCCGACGAGCACAGCTGAAGTTGTTATAAAAACTTACCCAAATACAAACCTAACTCATGAATTAAAATATTCGTGTGCAAAAGTAGAATCATTTTTACAATTGACATGAAAAAATAAAGAATAACATTTATAACCTGAATTGATATCTTTGATGATAATGACTATATTTTTAAATGTCCACGTTGGCATGTTAATATCAAGACGCATGCGTTTAGAGGTACTTATAATTTATTTTTGTTCTGTTTGAATTTCTAAGTGCCCTATGAATGCATGTGTCTAAATAACACGTCTGAACGTAAATTATAAAATAGGATCATTATCGTCAAAGATTTGATTTCATGGTCACATATGTTATTCTTTATTTTTCAGGTTAGTTATAAAAATAATTCAAATCAGAAATCAAATGGACGGTATTCGCAATATCGTCCATTTGGCCTTTTTCTGGACGGTGTTCACAACACCGACCTTTTCTATTTTTTGAGCTTTCCAAATATTCTTTCTGTTTCAAATAATTTATTTATCTAATTTCCAATAATAAAAAATCGGCTAGTATACGCTACAATAACCATTTTCATATTGAAAACTAAACAATCGATGTACGTGACACTGTTTCTCAATATACACTATGACATTTCTTTTCATATTTAAAACTTTTTTTGGAAAAGAGCTAACTCTAAGATAGAGAGCGTGTTTTCATTACTTTGCAAAAGCTCATTTCAATTTACTAAAATTCAATTTACTCCTCAGGAAAAAGAGACCCAGTGTAAGAAGGGAAAGAGAGAAACAGCGAAAGAGAGAAAGAAGCCTCGACATGGGAGGTCGCCCCGGCCTCCCCCTGCCTCCCCCTGCCTCCCCTTCCCTCCCTCCCCTCCCCCCTCTCTTCTCCTTCCCCCTTCCTCCTTCCCCCTGGTTTAGAGTGTTGAGGTATTGCAAATCGAGAGATCACGAAAGAGATCATCGAGTTTGGCCTGGGAGATAAGAGGTTCTGAGATCAGATCTGAGAGGTTGAGATAATGATTGAAGCCTGTCTGAGATCGAGAGTGGCCTCAGAATGACCCTGGATTCTGATATGAGTGCTGAGAGAACTCGAGACTTGTCCGACGATCAAGGCAAGGATTCGGCAATAGAAGCTCTCAGATCAGAGGACGATGGTGAGATCGTGAGGTCAGGCTTGGCTGACATTGGGCCAGATTATTTGAGCCGAAGGGTGACGATGGTGAGATCGGGAGCTCTATCTTGGATGAGATCAGAAGGATGCAGACCAAGTGCTGTGAAGTAAAGATAAGCAGGCGAGATTGATGATTTGATGGCAGAGAAGATCTGAGGGAAAGACGATATGTTGTCGAACAAGAAATAGATGACGAGGTGAGCTGAATATGGGCGATGATCTGACAGAATCAGATCGATATTGATGTAGAAGGGCTGGCGATGATGAGGTGTGAAGACTTGACAATGGGATGATTTGATTCTGACGATCTGACGACTTGGTCGAGTAGAAGGGCTCGTGATGGTCGTTGCTGAAGATGGGCTGAGGCATCTGGCATACAGGGATAGAGAGCTTGTTGCGCTCCTTGTTACTGCCTACAGGTATCACTCACTTTAGATCTGAGTGGAGACCAATTGAGACAGAGTCACAATGCTAGTACATCTTGCCAGATGTAATTGAAAGAAGCTGATGTTCCAACTGTTGCTGAGATCGAGGAAGATCAGGGGTTTCAGCAACGATCAGCTGGTACAGGGTAAGACTGAAGACAGCATACCGTTTCTGATGCTGAGATGGTGAGTAGGGATTATGTGGATGACTAATACCAGCTAGTATAGGGTAAGATCAGCTGGTACCAGCTGTGAGCATAGACTAGTTTGATGGTGGTACAGTATGCAGGGTGATGTTATATAGGTCTTTCAGAATGTTTGTAATTGTCGAAAAGGTTGAGGGCAACTGGAAAATCGTTCGTGGACGTTTGCGTAGCGCAACCGAAACTCAGATCGAAGTGAGATCCGGAGATTGGGCGGTATTTCAATAAAAATAAAAATTGGACTACCATGATACTTGGTCAAGCAGTCGTTTCAATTAAAAAACATAGATATCCTACTTATAATTTAGAGAAATTATTTCAGTATCCAAAGTCACGTATTTCACATAAGACAAACAATTTTCATTTTTGAATTTCAGATCTACGCTAGGCGTACATGATTTTGGATTATAAGAACCAAGTCTCTAGCTTATGAGATCCAAGTCTATCCAAAACAAAACAAAAGAGGTTGGAAAATTATGTCTCGTTAAACCTTACAGGTGAGACCCATAATTAGCATCAATAACAAGAGAAAATGAATTAGTATCAACGCCAGAGTTGCTAGTATTACCATTTGAGACAACGATATCAACAGAAAATGTATTAGTATCAACACCAAAGGTGGTAGTATCACCACTTGAGGCAACGACTTCAACACCAAAGGAATTAGTATCAACAACAAAATCTGGTAGTATCATCACTTGAGGCATCGATATCAACAACAAAGGAATTAGTATTAACATGAAAGGTGCTAATATCACCACTTAAGACACCAATATCAACACACATGAATTAGTATCAACACCAAAGGTGTTAGTATGACCATCAGATGAGTTATTATAATCATATCCTTAGTTAATATGCACACCTATTTTATTTTTTGTATGAACACCATTTCTGTACAAAACAAACTTGAAACGGCTAGTCTGAACACCTTTTTTTATTTAGTTTGTGCCTTATTTTTGTGCAGAACTGATTTGAAGTAGTGTGAAAAACATACCAGCAATAACAAGTATGAACACATGTTTTATTTAGTCTGAACACCTGTTTTATTTAGTATGAACACCTCTTTTATTTGGTCTGAATACCTATTGTATTTAGTCTGAACTAGTATGACCATACCTTAGTTAGTATGAGCACAAAATAACGTTTGATCTTCAAACGGGCGTAACTTTTGACTCGTAACTCTGATTCGCGCATATGAGCACGTTTCAGAAATGGCACCACACGATACACACTCTATGGGGATGTAACCCGTACGCTGTTTTGACCTCGAAAAATGCTTTGAAAGCTTGCAAATCACATTTTTAGTTTTTTTTTGCATTTTTTGCTCAAATTTTCTTAAAAATACTTGAAACAGTGCAAAAACATATTTGAAATAGCTAGTATAAAAACATGTTATATTTAGTCTGAACACTCATTTTCTTTAGTCTGCACCCCATGAATCTTGTGCAAAATAGACATGAAACAGTGCAAAAAAAAAACTTAAAATAGCTAGTATGAACACTTGTTTTACTTAGTTTAAACACCGATTTTATTTAGTATGAACACCTGTTTTATTTAGTTTGTGCCTCATTTTGTGCAAAACAGATTTGAAAGAACTAGTATGACACCTATTTTATTTGGTCTCAACACATTTCTATTTAGTCAGAACACCTGTTTTATTTAGTCTGTGCCTCATTTTTTTGCTGAACTGAATTGAAGAAGTGCAAAAATAGACTTGAAAAACTAGTCTGAACACATTTTTATTTAGTCTGAACACCTATTTTATTTAGTCTGCACCCATACATTATATGAAAAGCATTCTTAATAGTGTGTAGGGCTGAAACGTTTAGAATAATACGCGCAGTCCAACTTTCCATTATTTATCCGCTTTGACTGTTTGACTTTCCATTTTTAGTACTCGAAGAAGAAACACTTCTCATAGTAGCCTATGAGGGTTTGCAGAGTTTTTTTTTGAAATGTTACCACCCATAAATGAAGTAATCCGATCTGAAACACTTCTTGTAGTAGGATAATATTCTTTTTGGTGTTTTTTCTAATGGTTACCACCCTTAAATGAAGTATCCAGACATGAAGCACATAGAGTAGTATCCTATGATTCTTTATGAGGTTTTCTTTAAATGTTACCACCCATAAATAAAGTAATCTGATTTGAAACACTTCTGGTAGTAAGATAAGATGTTTTGTGGTGTTTCCCTTAATGGCTACCACACATAAATGAAATACTCTAATCAGAAACACTTCTCGTAGAAGGATAATATGCTTTGTGGTGTTTTCCTGAATGGTTAGCACCTATAAATGAAGTACTCAGATCAGAAATACTTCTCGTAGAAGGATAAGATATTTTTGGTATTTTCTAGAATGGCTACCACCCACAAATGAAGTACTCCGATTAGAAACACTTCTCATAGTGGATGAGATGATTAGTGTTATTTTCTTGATTGTTGACCACCCATAAATAGAGTAATCAGACATGAAGTACTTAGGATGGTATTCTATGCGTCTTCATTGTGTTTAAGTGAATTGTCACCATGCTTAAAAGAAGTACTCAGAGAAGAAACTCTTCTCGTAGTAGGATATGATACTTTGTGGAGTTTTCTTGAAAATTTACCACCCATAAATGAAATACACCGATCAAAAATACTTTTGGTAGTAGGATAAGATGTTTTCTTGAATGCGTACCTCCAATGAATGAAGTATCCGTGGATGAAACACTTAGAGTGGTATTCAAGGCTTCTTTGTGGTGTTTTAGTTAATGAATACCACCCTTAAATGAAGTAATCGAAGAAGAAATACTTCTCGTAGTAGGCTATGATGCTTTGTGGATTTTTCATGAAATGTTACCCATAAATGAAGCACTCCAATAATAAACACTTCTCGTAGTAGGAGAAGATGCTTTGTGGAGTTTTCTTGAATGGTTAGCATCCACAAATGAAGTACTCAGATTAGAAATACTTCTCGTCGGGTAAAAGATTTTTGTGGTATTTTCTTGAATAGTTATCACCCACAAATGAATTACTCAGATCAGAAACACTTTCCGTAGTGGATAAGAAGATTTGTGCTATTTTCTAGATTGTTTACCACCCGTAAATGGAGTACTCACACATGAAGCAATTATAGTGGTATTCTATGCTTCTTCATTGTGTTTTAGTGAATGGTTACCACACTTAAAAAGAAGTACTCGGAGAAGAAACTCTTCTCGTAGTAGATTATGATGCTTTGTGGAGTTCTATTGAAAGGTTACCACCCATAAATGAAGTACACTAATGAGAAACACTTCTGGTAGTAGGATAATATATTTTGTGGTGTTTTCTTTATTGCTTACCTCCAATGAACGAAGTACTCTAATCAGAAACATTTCTCGTAGAAGGATAACATGCTTTGTGGTGTTTTCATGGATGGTTAACACCCATAAATGAAGTATTCAGATCAGAAACACTTCTCGTATTAGAATCAGATTCTTTGTGGTGTTTTATAAAATGGTTACCACGGACAAATGAAGTATTCAGATCAGAATCACTTCCCGTAGTAGGATAAGAGAATTTGTGGTGTTTTCTTGATTGTTTACTCCATAAATGGTGTACTCAGACATGAAGCACATAGAGTGGTATTTTATGCTTCATCGTTGTATTTTAGTGAATGGTTACCACACTTAAATTAAGTACTCGGAGAAGAAACACTTCTTGTAGTAGGCTATGATATTTTGTGGCTTTTTCATGAAATGTTACCCATAAATGAAGTCCTCAGAAAAGAAACATTTCTCGTAGTAGAAGAAGATGCTATGTGGTGATTTCTTTAATAGTTACCTCCCATAAATGAAGTAAGATGATTTGAAACACTTCTCGTAGTAGGAAAAGATGGTATTTTTTTAATGGTTATCACTCATAAATGAACAACTCTGATCAGAAACACTTTTCGTAGAAGGATAATATGCTTTGTGGTGTTTTCTTGAATGGTTAGCACCCATAAATGAAGTACTCAGATCAGAAACACTTCTCGTAGTAGATAATCTGATTTGTGTTGTTTTCTTGATTGTTTACCACCCATAAATGAAGTACTTAGACATGCATATAGAATGGTATTCAATGCTTCATCATTGTGTTGTAGTGAGTGGTTACCACACTTAAAAGAAGCACTCGATGAAGAAACTCTTCTCGTAGTAGGATAGATGCCTTGTGGAATTTTCTTTAAAGATTACCACCGGAAATGAAATATTATAATCAGAAACATATCTGGTAGTAAGATAAAATGGTTTGTGGTGTTTTCTTGAATAGTTACCTCCATTGGATGAAGTACTCAGACCAGAAACACTTTTCGTAGTGGGATAAGATGCTTTGTGGTGTTTTCTTGATTGTTTACTGCACATAAATTAAGTACTCAGACATGAAACACCAAGAGTGGTAATCTATGCTCCTCGTGGTGTTTGAGTGAATGGTTACCACCCTTAAATGAAGTATTTGAAGAACCTACACCTCTCGTAGTATGCTATGATGCTCTATGGGGTTTTCTTGAAATGTTTTGTGATGTTTTCTTGATTGTTTACCGCCCATAAATAAAGTACTTGTGGATTAAGCACTTAGAGTGGTATTCAATGATAATTTGTGATGTTTTAGTTAATGATTACCACCATTAAATGATGTACTCGAAGAAGAAACACTTCTCGTTGTAGGCTATGATGCTTTGTGGCTTTTTCATGAAATGTTACCCATAAATGAAGTCCTCTGATAAGAAACACTTCTCGTAGTAGGAGAAGATGCTATGTGGTGTTTTATTTAATAGTTACCACCCATAAATGAAGTAATATGATTTGAAAGACTTCTCGTAGTAGGAAAAGATGCTTTGTGGTGTTTTTTTTAATGGGTACCACCCATAAATGAACTACTCAAATCAGAAACACTTCTCGTAGAAGGATAATATGCTTTGTGGTGTTTTCTTGCATGGTTAGCACCCGTAAATGAAGTACTCAGATCAGAAACTTTTCTCGTAGAAGGATAATATGCTCTGTTGTGTTTTCTTGAATGATTACCACCCACAATTGAAATAATCAGATCGAAAATACTTCTCGTAGTAGATAATCTGATTTGTGTTTTTTTCTTGATTGTTTACCAACATAAATGAAGTACTCAGACATGCACTTACAATGGTATTCTATGTTTCATCATTGTGTTGTGGTGAATGGTTACAACACTTAAAAGAAGTACTCGAAGGAGAAACTCTTCTCGTTATAGAATAGATGCTTTGTGGAGTTTTCTTGAAATATTGCCACCGGTAAATAAAATATTCTGATCAAAAACACATCTGGTAGTGAGATAAAATGATTTGTGGTGTTTTCTTAAATGGTTACCTCCATTAGATGAAGTACTTAGACCAGAAACACTTCTCGTAGTGGGATAAGATGCTTTGTGGTGTTTTCTTGATTGTTTACTGCCCTTAAATGATGTACTCTGACATGAAGCACGTAGAATAGTAATCTATGCTCCTTCATGGTGTTTTAGTGAAGGGTTACCACCCTTTAATGAAGTATTTGAAGAACAAACCTTCTCGTAGTAGGCTATGATTCTTTGTAGGTTTTTCTTTCAACGTTATCAAACATAAATATAGTAATCTGATTTGAAATACTTCTCAGAGTACTGTAAGATGCGTTGTGGTGTTTTATTTAAGGTTACCACCCATAAATGAAGTACTCTCATCATAAACACTTATCGTAGAAAGATAATATGCTTTGTGGTGTTTTTCCTGAATGATTAGCACCATTAAAGGAAGTACTCAGATCAGAAACACTTCTCGTAGTAGATAATCTGATTTGTGTTGTTTTCTTGGTTGTTTACCATCCATAAATGAAGTACTCAGACATGCACTTAGAATGGTATTCTACGCTTCATCATTGTGTTGTAGTGGATGGTTACCACACATAAAATAAGTACTCGAAGAAGAAACTCTTCTCGTAGTAGCATAGATGCTTTGTGGAGTTTTCTTAAAGATTACCACCCGCAAATGAAATATTCTAATCAGAAACACATCTGGTAGTAGGATAAAAATGATTTGTGGTGTTTTCTTGAGTGTTTACTGCACATAAAATAAGTACTCAGAAATGAAGCACCAAGATTGGTAATTTATGCTCCTCATGGTGTTTGAGTGAATGGTTACATCCCTCAAATGGAGTTTTTGAAGAACAAGCATCTCTCGTAGTTTGCTATGATGCTCTATGGGGTTTTTTTTTTTGAAATGTTTTGTGGTGTTTTCTTGATTGTCTACCGCCCATAAATGAAGTACTTGTGGATGAAGCACTTAGAGTGGTATTCAATGCTTCTTTGTGGTGTTTTAGTTAGTGGTTACCACCATTAAATGATGTACTCGAAGAAGAAACACTTCTCGTAGTAGGCTATGATGCTTTGTGGCTTTTTCATTAACTGTTACCCACAAATGAAGTCCTCTGAGAAGAAACACTTCTCATAGTAGGAGAAGATGCTATGTGGTGTTTTCTTTAATACTTACCACACATAAATGAAGTAATATGATTTGAAACACTTCTCGAAGTAGGAAAAAATACTTTGTGGTGTTTTTTTAATGGTTACCACCCATAAATGAAGTACTCTGATCAGAAACACTTCTCGTAAAAGGATAATATGCGTTGTCGTGTTTTCTTGAATGGTTAGCACTCATAAATGAAGTACTCAGATCAGAAACACTTCTCGTAGTGGGATAAGATGCTTTGTCGTGTTTTCTTAATTGTTTACTGCACATAAAATAAGTATTCAGAAATGAAGCACCAAGAGTGGCAATTTATGCTCCTCGTGGTGTTTGAGTGAATGGTTACCACCCTTAAATGATGTTTTTGAAAAACAAACACCTCTCATAGTATGCTATGATGCTCTATGGGGTTTTCTTGAATGATTACCACCCACAATTGAAGTACTCAAATCAGAAACACTTCTCGTAGTAGATAATCTGATTTGTGTTGTTTTCTTGATTGTTTACCACCCATAAATAAAGTACTCAGACATACACTTAGAATGGTATTCTATGCTTCATCATTGTGTTGTAGTGGAAGGTTACCACACATAAAATAAGTACTCGAAGAAGAAACTCTTCTCGTAATAGCATAGATGCTTTGTGGAGTTTTTTTGAAAGATTACCACCCGTAAATGAATTATTCTAATCAGAAACACATCTGGTAGTAGGATAAAAATGATTTGTGGTGTTTTCTTGAGTGGTTACCTCCATTAGACGAAGTACTAAGACCAGAAACACTTCTCGTAGTGGGATAAGTTGCTTTGTCGTGTTTTCTTAATTGTTTACTGCACATAAAATAAGTATTCAGAAATGAAGCACCAAGAGTGGCAATTTATGCTCCTCGTGGTGTTTGAGTGAATGGTTACCACCCTTAAAAGATGTTTTTGAAAAACAAACACCTCTCATAGTATGCTATGATGCTCTATGGGGTTTTCTTGAAATGCTTTGTGGTGTTTTCTTGATTGATTATCGCCCATTAACGAAGTACTTGTGGATGAAGCACTTAGAGTGGTATTCAATGCTTCTTTGTGGTGTTTTAGTTAATAGTTACCATCATTTAATAATGTACTCGAAGAAGAAACACTTCTCGTTGTAGGCTATGATGCTTTGTGGCTTTTTCATGAAATGTTACCCATAAATGAAGTCCTCTGAGAAGAAACAATTCTCGTAGTAGGAGAAGATGCTATGTGGTGTTTTCTTTAATAGTTACCACCCATAAATGAAGTAATATGATTTGAAACACTTCTCGTAGTAGAGAAAGATGCTTTGTGGTGTTTTTTTTAATGGGTACCACCCATAAATGAACTACTCAAATCAGAAACACTTCTCGTAGAAGGATAATATGCTTTGTGGTGTTTTCTTGCATGGTTAGCAACCATAAATGAAGTACTCAGATCAGAAACTTTTCTCGTAGAAGGATAATATGCTCTGTTGTGTTTTCTTGAATGATTACCACCCACAATTGAAGTACTCATATCAGAAACACTTATCGTAGAAGGATAATATGCTCTGTGGTGTTTTCTTGAGTGATTACCACCCACAATTGAAGTACTCAGATCAGAAACACTTCTCGTAGTAGATAATCTGATTTGTTTTGTTTCCTTGATTGTTACCACCCATAAATGAAGTACTTAGACATGCACATTGAATGGTATTTTATGCTTCATCATTGTGTTGTAGTGAATGGTTACCACACTTAAAAGAAGTTTTCGAAGAAGAAACTCTTCTCGTAGTAGGATAGATGCCTTGTGGAGTTTTCTTGAAAGATTACCGCCGGTAAATGAAATATTCTAATCATAAACACATCAGGTAGTGGGATAAAATGATTTGTGGTGTTTTTTATGAATGGTTACCTCCATTAGATGAAGTACTCAGACCAGAAACACTTCTCGTAGTGGGATAAGATGCTTTGTCGTGTTTTTTTTATTCTTTTCTACACATAAATTAATTACTCAGACATGAAGCATATATGATCCTCGTGGTGTTTGAGTGAATGGTTACCACCCTTAAATGAAGTATTTGAAGAAAATCACCTCTCCTAGTATGCTATGATGCTCTGTGTGGTTTTCTTGAATTTATTTGTGGTGTTTTCTTGATTGTTTACCGCCCATAAATGAAGTACTTATGGATGAAGCACTTAGAGTGGTATTCAATGCTTCTATTTTAGTGTTTTAGTTGAGGGTTACCACCATTAAATGATGTACTCGAAGAAGAAACACTTCTCGTACTAGGCTATGATGCTTTGTGGTTTTTCATGAAACGTTACCCACAATTGAAGTACTCAGATCAGAAACACTTCTTGTAGTAGATAATCTGATTTGTGTTGTTTTCTTGATTGTTTACCACCCATAAATAAAGTACTCAGACATACACTTAGAATGGTATTCTATGCTTCATCATTGTGTTGTAGTGGAAGGTTACCACACATAAAATAAGTACTCGAAGAAGAAACTCTTCTCGTAATAGCATAGATGCTTTGTGGAGTTTTTTTGAAAGATTACCACCCGTAAATGAATTATTCTAATCAGAAACACATCTGGTAGTAGGATAAAAATGATTTGTGGTGTTTTCTTGAGTGGTTACCTCCATTAGACGAAGTACTAAGACCAGAAACACTTCTCGTAGAGGGATAAGTTGCTTTGTCGTGTTTTCTTAATTGTTTACTGCACATAAAATAAGTATTCAGAAATGAAGCACCAAGAGTGGCAATTTATGCTCCTCGTGGTGTTTGAGTGAATGGTTACCACCCTTAAATGATGTTTTTGAAAAACAAACACCTCTCATAGTATGCTATAATGCTCTATGGGGCTTTCTTGAAATGCTTTGTGGTGTTTTCTTGATTGATTATCGCCCATTAACGAAGTACTTGTGGATGAAGCACTTAGAGTGGTATTCAATGCTTCTTTGTGGTGTTTTAGTTAATAGTTACCATCATTTAATGTACTCGAAGAAGAAACACTTCTCGTTGTAGGCTATGATGCTTTGTAACTTTTTCATGAAATGTTACCCATAAATGAAGTCCTTTGAGAAGAAACAATTCTCGTAGTAGGAGAAGATGCTATGTGGTGTTTTATTTAATAGTTACCACCCATAAATGAAGTAATATGATTTGAAAGACTTCTCGTAGAAGGAAAAGATGCTTTGTGGTGTTTTTTTTAATGGGTACCACCCATAAATGAACTACTCAAATCAGAAACACTTCTCGTAGAAGGATAATATGCTTTGTGGTGTTTTCTTGCATGGTTAGCAACCATAAATGAAGTACTCAGATCAGAAACTTTTCTCGTAGAAGGATAATATGCTCTGTTGTGTTTTCTTGAATGATTACCACCCACAATTGAAGTACTCATATCAGAAACACTTATCGTAGAAGGATAATATGCTCTGTGGTGTTTTCTTGAGTGATTACCACCCACAATTGAAGTACTCAGATCAGAAACACTTCTCGTAGTAGATAATCTGATTTGTGTTGTTTTCTTGATTGTTTACCACCCATAAATGAAGTACTCAGACATGCACTTAGAATGGTATTCTATGCTTCATCATTGTGTTGTAGTGAATGGTTACCACACTTAAAAGAAGTACTCGAAGAAGAAACTCTTCTCGTAGTAGGATAGATGTCTTGTGGAGTTTTCTTGAAAGATTACCGCCGGTAAATGAAATATTCTAATCATAAACACATCAGGTAGTGGGATAAAATGATTTGTGGTGTTTTTTATGAATGGTTACCTCCATTAGATGAAGTACTCAGACCAGAAACACTTCTCGTAGTGGGATAAGATGCTTTGTCGTGTTTTTTTTATTCTTTTCTACACATAAATTAATTACTCAGACTTGAAGCATATATGATCCTCGTGGTGTTTGAGTGAATGGTTACCACCCTTAAATGAAGTATTTGAAGAAAATCACCTCTCCTAGTATGCTATGATGCTCTGTGGGGTTTTCTTGAATTTATTTGTGGTGTTTTCTTGATTGTTTACCGCCCATAAATGAAGTACTTATGGATGAAGCACTTAGAGTGGTATTCAATGCTTCTATTTTAGTGTTTTAGTTGAGGGTTACCACCATTAAATGATGTACTCGAAGAAGAAACACTTCTCGTAGTAGGCTATGATGCTTTGTGGTTTTTCATGAAACGTTACCCACAATTGAAGTACTCAGATCAGAAACACTTCTCGTAGTAGATAATCTGATTTGTGTTGTTTTCTTGATTGTTTACCACCCATAAATAAAGTACTCAGACATACACTTAGAATGGTATTCTATGCTTCATCATTGTGTTGTAGTGGAAGGTTACCACACATAAAATAAGTACTCGAAGAAGAAACTCTTCTCGTAATAGCATAGATGCTTTGTGGAGTTTTTTTGAAAGATTACCACCCGTAAATGAATTATTCTAATCAGAAACACATCTGGTAGTAGGATAAAAATGATTTGTGGTGTTTTCTTGAGTGGTTACCTCCATTAGACGAAGTACTAAGACCAGAAACACTTCTCGTAGTGGGATAAGTTGCTTTGTCGTGTTTTCTTAATTGTTTACTGCACATAAAATAAGTATTCAGAAATGAAGCACCAAGAGTGGCAATTTATGCTCCTCGTGGTGTTTGAGTGAATGGTTACCACCCTTAAATGATGTTTTTGAAAAACAAACACCTCTCATAGTATGCTATAATGCTCTATGGGGCTTTCTTGAAATGCTTTGTGGTGTTTTCTTGATTGATTATCACCCATTAACGAAGTACTTGTGGATGAAGCACTTAGAGTGGTATTCAATGCTTCTTTGTGGTGTTTTAGTTAATAGTTACCATCATTTAATGATGTACTCGAAGAAGAAACACTTCTCGTTGTAGGCTATGATGCTTTGTGGCTTTTTCATGAAATGTTACCCATAAATGAAGTCCTCTGAGAAGAAACAATTCTCGTAGTAGGAGAAGATGCTATGTGGTGTTTTATTTAATAGTTACCACCCATAAATGAAGTAATATGATTTGAAAGACTTCTCGTAGAAGGAAAAGATGCTTTGTGGTGTTTTTTTTAATGGGTACCACCCATAAATGAACTACTCAAATCAGAAACACTTCTCGTAGAAGGATAATATGCTTTGTGGTGTTTTCTTGCATGGTTAGCAACCATAAATGAAGTACTCAGATCATAAACTTTTCTCGTAGAAGGATAATATGTTCTGTTGTGTTTTCTTGAATGATTACCACCCACAATTGAAGTACTCATATCAGAAACACTTATCGTAGAAGGATAATATGCTCTGTGGTGTTTTCTTGAGTGATTACCACCCACAATTGAAGTACTCAGATCAGAAACACTTCTCGTAGTAGATAATCTGATTTGTGTTGTTTTCTTGATTGTTTACCACCCATAAATGAAGTACTCAGACATGCACTTAGAATGGTATTCTATGCTTCATCATTGTGTTGTAGTGAATGGTTACCACACTTAAAAGAAGTACTCGAAGAAGAAACTCTTCTCGTAGTAGGATAGATGCCTTGTGGAGTTTTCTTGAAAGATTACCGTCGGTAAATGAAATATTCTAATCATAAACACATCAGGTAGTGGGATAAAATGATTTGTGGTGTTTTTTATGAATGGTTACCTCCATTAGATGAAGTACTCAGACCAGAAACACTTCTCGTAGTGGGATAAGATGCTTTGTCGTGTTTTTTTTATTCTTTTCTACACATAAATTAATTACTCAGACATGAAGCATATATGATCCTCGTGGTGTTTGAGTGAATGGTTACCACCCTTAAATGAAGTATTTGAAGAAAATCACCTCTCCTAGTATGCTATGATGCTCTGTGGGGTTTTCTTGAATTTATTTGTGGTGTTTTCTTGATTGTTTACCGCCCATAAATGAAGTACTTATGGATGAAGCACTTAGAGTGGTATTCAATGCTTCTATTTTAGTGTTTTAGTTGAGGGTTACCACCATTAAATGATGTACTCGAAGAAGAAACACTTCTCGTAGTAGGCTATGATGCTTTGTGGTTTTTCATGAAACGTTACCCACAATTGAAGTACTCAGATCAGAAACACTTCTCGTAGAAGGAGAAGATGCTATGTGGTGTTTTCTTTAATAGTTACCACCCATAAATGAAGTAATATGATTTGAAACACTTCTCGTAGTAGGGAAAGATGCTTTGTGATTTTTTTTAATGATTAGCACCCATAAATGAAGTACTCAGATCAGAAACTTTTCTCGTAGAAGGATAATATGCTCTGTTGTGTTTTCTTGAATGATTACCACCCACAATTGAAGTACTCAGATCAGAAACACTTATCGTAGAAGGATAATATGCTCTGTGGTGTTTTCTTGAGTGACTACCACCCACAATTGAAGTACTCAGATCAGAAACACTTCTCGTAGAAGGATAATATGCTCTGTGGTGTTTTCTTGAGTGATTACCACCCACAATTGAAGTACTCAGATCAGAAACACTTCTCGTAGTAGATAATCTGATTTGTGTTGTTTCCTTGATTGTTACCACCCATAAATGAAGTACTTAGATGTGCACATTGAATGCTTCATCATTGTGTTGTAGTGAATGGTTACCACACTTAAAAGAAGTATTCGAAGAAGAAACTCTTCTCGTAGTAGGATAGATGCCTTGTGGAGTTTTCTTGAAAGATTATCACCGGTAAATGAAATATTCTAATCGTAAACACATCTGGTAGTAGGATAAAATGATTTGTGGTGTTTTTTATGAATGGTTACCTCCATTAGATGAAGTACTCAGACCAGAAACACTTGTCGCAGTGGGATAAGATGCTTTGTGGTGTTTTCTTGATTGTTTACTACACATAAATTAATTACTCAGACATTAAGCATATATGATCCTCGTGGTGTTTCAGTGAATGGTTACCACCCTTAAATGAAGTATTTGAAGAAAAACACCTCTCCTAGTATGTTATGATGCTATGTGGGGTTTTCTTGAATTGATTTGGTGTGTTTTCTTGATTGTTTACCGCCCTTAAATGAAGTACTTGTGGATGAAGCACTTAGAGTGGTATTCAATGCTTCTATTTTAGTGTTTTAGTTAATGGTTACCACCATTAAATGATGTACTCGAAGAAGAAACACTTCTCGTAGTAGGGTATGATGCTTTGTGGCTTTTTCATGAAACGTTACCCACAAATGAAGTCCTCTGAGAAGAAACATTTCTCGTAGAAGGAGAAGATGCTATGTGGTGTTTTCTTTAATAGTTACCACCCATAAATGAAGTAATATGATTTGAAACACTTCTCGTAGTAGGAATAGATGCTTTGTGATTTTTTTTAATGGTTAGCACCCATAAATGAAGTACTGAGATCAGAAACTTTTCTCGTAGAAGGATAATATGCTCTGTTGTGTTTTCTTGAATGATTACCACTCACAATTGAAGTACTCAGATCAGAAACACTTCTCGTAGAAGGATAATATGCTCTGTGGTGTTTTCTTGAGTGACTACCACCCACAATTGAAGTACTCAGATCAGAAACACTTCTCGTAGAAGGATAATATGCTCTGTTGTGTTTTCTTGAATGATTACCACTCACAATTGAAGTACTCAGATCAGAAACACTTCTCGTAGAAGGATAATATGCTCTGTGGTGTTTTCTTGAGTGACTACCACCCACAATTGAAGTACTCAGATCAGAAACACTTCTCGTAGAAGGATAATATGCTCTGTTGTGTTTTCTTGTGTGATTACCACCCACAATTGAAGTACTCAGATCAGAAACACTTCTCGTAGTAGATAATCTGATTTGTGTTGTTTCCTTGATTGTTACCACCCATAAATGAAGTACTTAGATGTGCACATTGAATGCTTCATCATTGTGTTGTAGTGAATGGTTACCACACTTAAAAGAAGTATTCGAAGAAGAAACTCTTCTCGTAGTAGGATAGATGCCTTGTGGAGTTTTCTTGAAAGATTATCACCGGTAAATGAAATATTCTAATCGTAAACACATCTGGTAGTAGGATAAAATGATTTGTGGTGTTTTTTATGAATGGTTACCTCCATTAGATGAAGTACTCAGACCAGAAACACTTGTCGCAGTGGGATAAGATGCTTTGTGGTGTTTTCTTGATTGTTTACTACACATAAATTAATTACTCAGACATTAAGCATATATGATCCTCGTGGTGTTTCAGTGAATGGTTACCACCCTTAAATGAAGTATTTGAAGAAAAACACCTCTCCTAGTATGTTATGATGCTATGTGGGGTTTTCTTGAATTGATTTGGTGTGTTTTCTTGATTGTTTACCGCCCTTAAATGAAGTACTTGTGGATGAAGCACTTAGAGTGGTATTCAATGCTTCTATTTTAGTGTTTTAGTTAATGGTTACCACCATTAAATGATGTACTCGAAGAAGAAACACTTCTCGTAGTAGGGTATGATGCTTTGTGGCTTTTTCATGAAACGTTACCCACAAATGAAGTCCTCTGAGAAGAAACATTTCTCGTAGAAGGAGAAGATGCTATGTGGTGTTTTCTTTAATAGTTACCACCCATAAATGAAGTAATATGATTTGAAACACTTCTCGTAGTAGGAAAAGATGCTTTGTGATTTTTTTTAATGGTTAGCACCCATAAATGAAGTACTCAGATCAGAAACATTTCTCGTAGAAGGATAATATGCTCTGTTGTGTTTTCTTGAATGATTACCACCCACAATTGAAGTACTCAGATCAGAAACACTTCTCGTAGAAGGATAATATGCTCTATGGTGTTTTCTTGAGTCACTACCACCCACAATTGAAGTACTCATATCAGAAACACTTCTCGTAGAAGGATAATATGCACTGTGGTGTTTTCTTGAGTGATTACCACCCACAATTGAAGTACTCAGATCAGAAACACTTCTCGTAGAAGGATAATATGCTCTGTGGTGTTTTCTTGTGTGATTACCACCCACAATTGATGTACTCAGATCAGAAACACTTCTCGTAGTAGATAATCTGATTTGTGTTGTTTCCTTGATTATTACCACCCATAAATGAAGTACTTAGACATGCACATTGAATGCTTCATCATTGTGTTGTAGTGAATGATTACCACACTTAAAAGAAGTACTCGAAGAAGAAACTCTTCTCGTAGTAGGATAGACGCCTTGTGGAGTTTTCTTGAAAGATTACCGCCGGTAAATGAAATATTCTAATCATAAACACATCTGGTAGTATGATAAAATGATTTGTGGTGTTTTTTATGAATGGTTACCTCCATTAGATGAAGTACTCAGACCAGAAACACTTCTCGCAGTGGGATAAGATGCTTTGTGGTGTTTTCTTGATTGTTTACTACACATAAATTAATTACTCAGACATTAAGCATATATGATCCTCGTGGTGTTTGAGTGAATGGTTACCACCCTTAAATGAAGTATTTGAAGAAAAACACCTCTCCTAGTATGCTATGATGCTCTGTGGGGTTTTCTTAAATTTATTTGTGGTGATTTCTTGATTGTTTACCGCCCATAAATGAAGTACTTGTGGATGAAGCACTTAGAGTGGTATTCAATGCTTCTATTTTAGTGTTTTAGTTAAGGATTACCACCATTAAATGATGTACTCGAAGAAGAAACACTTCTCGTAGTAGGGTATGATGCTTTGTGGCTTTTTCATGAAACGTTACCCACAAATGAAGTCCTCTGAGAAGAAACATTTCTCGTAGAAGGAGAAGATGCTATGTGGTGTTTTCTTTAATAGTTACCACCCATAAATGAAGTAATATGATTTGAAACACTTCTCGTAGTAGGAAAAGATGCTTTGTGATTTTTTTTAATGGTTAGCACCCATAAATGAAGTACTCAGATCAGAAACTTTTCTCGTAGAAGGATAATATGCTCTGTTGTGTTTTCTTGAATGATTACCACCCACAATTGAAGTACTCAGATCAGAAACACTTCTCGTAGAAGGATAATATGCTCTGTGGTGTTTTCTTGAGTGATTACCACCCACAATTGAAGTACTCATATCGGAAACATTTCTCGTAGAAGGATAATATGCTCTGTTGTGTTTTCTTGAATGATTACAAACCACAATTGAAGTACTCAGATCAGAAACACTTCTCGTAGAAGGATAATATGCTCTGTGGTGTTTTCTTGAGTGATTACCACCCACAATTGAAGTACTCAGATCAGAAACACTTCTCGTAGTAGATAATCTGATTTGTGTTGTTTCCTTGATTGTTACCACCCATAAATGGAGTACTTAGACATTCACATTGAATGCTTCATCATTGTGTTGTAGTGAATGGTTACCACACTTAAAAGAAGTACTCGAAGAAGAAACTCTTCTCGTAGTAGGATAGATGCCTTGTGGAGTTTTCTTGAAAGATTACCGCCGGTAAATGAAATATTCTAATCATAAACACATCAGGTAGTGGGATAAAATGATTTGTGGTGTTTTTTATGAATGGTTACCTCCATTAGATGAAGTACTCAGACCAGAAACACTTCTCGCAGTGGGATAAGATGCTTTGTGGTGTTTTCTTGATTGTTTACTACACATAAATTAATTACTCAGACATTAAGCATATATGATCCTCGTGGTGTTTGAGTGAATGGTTACCACCCTTAAATGAAGTATTTGAAGAAAAACACCTCTCCTAGTATGCTATGATGCTCTGTGGGGTTTTCTAGAATTTATTTGTGGTGTTTTCTTGATTGTTTACCGCCCATAAATGAAGTACTTGTGGATGAAGCACTTAGAGTGGTATTCAATGCTTCTATTTTAGTGTTTTATTTAAGGGTTACCACCATTAAATGATGTACTCGAAGAAGAAACACTTGTCGTAGTAGGGTATGATGCTTTGTGGCTTTTTCATGAAACGTTACCCACAAATGAAGTCCTCTGAGAAGAAACATTTCTCGTAGAAGGAGAAGATGCTATGTGGTGTTTTCTTTAATAGTTACCACCCATAAATAAAGTAATATGATTTGAAACACTTCTCGTAGTAGGAAAAGATTCTTTGTGATTTTTTTTAATGGTTAGCACCCATAAATGAAGTACTCAAATCAGAAACTTTTCTCGTATAAGGATAATATGCTCTGTTGTGTTTTCTTGAATGATTACCACCCACAATTGAAGTACTCAGATCAGAAACACTTCTCGTAGAAGGATAATATGCTCTATGGTGTTTTCTTGAGTCACTACCACCCACAATTGAAGTACTCATATCAGAAACATTTCTCGTAGAAGGATAATATGCACTGTGGTGTTTTCTTGAGTGATTACCACCCACAATTGAAGTACTCAGATCAGAAACACTTCTCGTAGAAGGATAATATGCTCTGTGGTGTTTTCTTGTGTGATTACCACCCACAATTGATGTACTCAGATCAGAAACACTTCTCGTAGTAGATAATCTGATTTGTGTTGTTTCCTTGATTATTACCACCCATAAATGAAGTACTTAGACATGCACATTGAATGCTTCATCATTGTGTTGTAGTGAATGATTACCACACTTAAAAGAAGTACTCGAAGAAGAAACTCTTCTCGTAGTAGGATAGACGCCTTGTGGAGTTTTCTTGAAAGATTACCGCCGGTAAATGAAATATTCTATTCATAAACACATCTGGTAGTATGATAAAATGATTTGTGGTGTTTTTTATGAATGGTTACCTCCATTAGATGAAGTACTCAGACCAGAAACACTTCTCGCAGTGGGATAAGATGCTTTGTGGTGTTTTCTTGATTGTTTACTACACATAAATTAATTACTCAGACATTAAGCATATATGATCCTCGTGGTGTTTGAGTGAATGGTTACCACCCTTAAATGAAGTATTTGAAGAAAAACACCTCTCCTAGTATGCTATGATGCTCTGTGGGGTTTTCTTAAATTTATTTGTGGTGATTTCTTGATTGTTTACCGCCCATAAATGAAGTACTTGTGGATGAAGCACTTAGAGTGGTATTCAATGCTTCTATTTTAGTGTTTTAGTTAAGGATTACCACCATTAAATGATGTACTCGAAGAAGAAACACTTCTCGTAGTAGGGTATGATGCTTTGTGGCTTTTTCATGAAACGTTACCCACAAATGAAGTCCTCTGAGAAGAAACATTTCTCGTAGAAGGAGAAGATGCTATGTGGTGTTTTCTTTAATAGTTACCACCCATAAATGAAGTAATATGATTTGAAACACTTCTCGTAGTAGGAAAAGATGCTTTGTGATTTTTTTTAATGGTTAGCACCCATAAATGAAGTACTCAGATCAGAAACTTTTCTCGTAGAAGGATAATATGCTCTGTTGTGTTTTCTTGAATGATTACCACCCACAATTGAAGTACTCAGATCAGAAACACTTCTCGTAGAAGGATAATATGCTCTGTGGTGTTTTCTTGAGTGATTACCACCCACAATTGAAGTACTCATATCGGAAACATTTCTCGTAGAAGGATAATATGCTCTGTTGTGTTTTCTTGAATGATTACAAACCACAATTGAAGTACTCAGATCAGAAACACTTCTCGTAGAAGGATAATATGCTCTGTGGTGTTTTCTTGAGTGATTACCACCCACAATTGAAGTACTCAGATCAGAAACACTTCTCGTAGTAGATAATCTGATTTGTGTTGTTTCCTTGATTGTTACCACCCATAAATGGAGTACTTAGACATTCACATTGAATGCTTCATCATTGTGTTGTAGTGAATGGTTACCACACTTAAAAGAAGTACTCGAAGAAGAAACTCTTCTCGTAGTAGGATAGATGCCTTGTGGAGTTTTCTTGAAAGATTACCGCCGGTAAATGAAATATTCTAATCATAAACACATCAGGTAGTGGGATAAAATGATTTGTGGTGTTTTTTATGAATGGTTACCTCCATTAGATGAAGTACTCAGACCAGAAACACTTCTCGCAGTGGGATAAGATGCTTTGTGGTGTTTTCTTGATTGTTTACTACACATAAATTAATTACTCAGACATTAAGCATATATGATCCTCGTGGTGTTTGAGTGAATGGTTACCACCCTTAAATGAAGTATTTGAAGAAAAACACCTCTCCTAGTATGCTATGATGCTCTGTGGGGTTTTCTAGAATTTATTTGTGGTGTTTTCTTGATTGTTTACCGCCCATAAATGAAGTACTTGTGGATGAAGCACTTAGAGTGGTATTCAATGCTTCTATTTTAGTGTTTTATTTAAGGGTTACCACCATTAAATGATGTACTCGAAGAAGAAACACTTCTCGTAGTAGGGTATGATGCTTTGTGGCTTTTTCATGAAACGTTACCCACAAATGAAGTCCTCTGAGAAGAAACATTTCTCGTAGAAGGAGAAGATGCTATGTGGTGTTTTCTTTAATAATTACCACCCATAAATAAAGTAATATGATTTGAAACACTTCTCGTAGTAGGAAAAGATGCTTTGTGATTTTTTTTAATGGTTAGCACCCATAAATGAAGTACTCAAATCAGAAACTTTTCTCGTAGAAGGATAATATGCTCTGTTGTGTTTTCTTGAATGATTACCACCCACAATTGAAGTATTCAGATCAGAAACACTTCTCGTAGAAGGATAATATGCTCTGTGGTGTTTTCTTGAGTGATTACCACCCACAATTGAAGTACTCATATCAGAAACATTTCTCGTAGAAGGATAATATGCTCTGTTGTGTTTTCTTGAATGATTACAACCCACAATTGAAGTACTCAGATCAGAAACACTTCTCGTAGAAGGATAATATGCTCTGTGGTGTTTTCTTGAGTGATTACCACCCACAATTGAAGTACTCAGATCAGAAACACTTCTCGTAGTAGATAATCTGATTTGTGTTGTTTCCTTGATTGTTACCACCCATAAATGGAGTACTTAGACATTCACATCGAATGCTTCATCATTGTGTTGTAGTGAATGGTTACCACACTTAAAAGAAGTACTCGAAGAAGAAACTCTTCTCGTAGTAGGATAGACGCCTTGTGGAGTTTTCTTGAAAGATTATCGCCGGTAAATGAAATATTCTAATCATAAACACATCTGGTAGTAGGATAAAATGATTTGTGGTGTTTTTTATGAATGGTTACCTCCATTAGATGAAGTACTCAGACCAGAAACACTTCTCGCAGTGGGATAAGATGCTTTGTGGTGTTTTCTTGATTGTTTACTACACATAAATTAATTACTCAGACATTAAGCATATATGATCCTCGTGGTGTTTGAGTGATGGGTTACCACCCTCAAATGAAGTATTTGAAGAAAAACACCTCTCCTAGTATGCTATGATGCTCTGTGGGGTTTTTTGAATTTATTTGTGGTGTTTTCTTGATTGTTTACCGCCCATAAATGAAGTACTTGTGGATGAAGCACTTAGAGTGGTATTCAATGCTTCTATTTTAGTGTTTTAGTTAAGGATTACCACCATTAAATGATGTACTCGAAGAAGAAACACTTCTCGTAGTAGGGTATGATGCTTTGTGGCTTTTTCATGAAACGTTACCCACAAATGAAGTTCTCTGAGAAGAAACATTTCTCGTAGAAGGAGAAGATGCTATGTGGTGTTTTCTTTAATAGTTACCACCCATAAATGAAGTAATATGATTTGAAACACTTCTCGTAGTAGGAAAATATGCTTTGTGATTTTTTTTTAATGGTTAGCACCCATAAATGAAGTACTCAGATCAGAAACTTTTCTCGTAGAAGGATAATATGCTCTGTTGTGTTTTCTTGAATGATTACCACCCACAATTGAAGTACTCAGATCAGAAACACTTCTCGTAGAAGGATAATATGCTCTGTGGTGTTTTCTTGAGTGATTACCACCCACAATTGAAGTACTCATATCAGAAACACTTCTCGTAGAAGGATAATATGCTCTGTTGTGTTTTCTTGAATGATTACAACCCACAATTGAAGTACTCAGATCAGAAACACTTCTCGTAGAAGGATAATATGCTCTGTGGTGTTTTCTTGAGTGATTACCACCCACAATTGAAGTACCAGATCAGAAACACTTCTCGTAGTAGATAATCTGATTTGTGTTGTTTCCTTGATTGTTACCACCCATAAATGGAGTACTTAGACATTCACATTGAATGCTTCATCATTGTGTTGTAGTGAATGGTTACCACACTTAAAAGAAGTACTCGAAGAAGAAACTCTTCTCGTAGTAGGATAGATGCCTTGTGGAGTTTTCTTGAAAGATTACCGCCGGTAAATGAAATATTCTAATCATAAACACATCTGGTAGTAGGATAAAATGATTTGTGGTGTTTTTTATGAATGGTTACCTCCATTAGATGAAGTACTCAGACCAGAAACACTTCTCGCAGTGGGATAAGATGCTTTGTGGTGTTTTCTTGATTGTTTACTACACATAAATTAATTACTCAGACATTAAGCATATATGATCCTCGTGGTGTTTGAGTGAATGGTTACCACCCTTAAATGAAGTATTTGAAGAAAAACACCTCTCCTAGTATGCTATGATGCTCTGTGGGGTTTTCTTGAATTTATTTGTGGTGTTTTCTTGATTGTTTACCGCCCATAAATGAAGTACTTGTGGATGAAGCACTTAGAGTGGTATTCAATGCTTCTATTTTAGTGTTTTATTTAAGGGTTACCACCATTAAATGATGTACTCGAAGAAGAAACACTTCTCGTAGTAGGGTATGATGCTTTGTGGCTTTTTCATGAAACGTTACCCACAAATGAAGTCCTCTGAGAAGAAACATTTCTCGTAGAAGGAGAAGATGCTATGTGGTGTTTTCTTTAATAGTTACCACCCATAAATAAAGTAATATGATTTGAAACACTTCTCGTAGTAGGAAAAGATGCTTTGTGATTTTTTTTAATGGTTAGCACCCATAAATGAAGTACTCAAATCAGAAACTTTTCTCGTAGAAGGATAATATGCTCTGTTGTGTTTTCTTGAATGATTACCACCCACAATTGAAGTACTCAGATCAGAAACACTTCTCGTAGAAGGATAATATGCTCTGTGGTGTTTTCTTGAGTGATTACCACCCATAATTGAAGTACTCATATCAGAAACATTTCTCGTAGAAGGATAATATGCTCTGTTGTGTTTTCTTGAATGATTACAACCCACAATTGAAGTACTCAGATCAGAAACACTTCTCGTAGAAGGATAATATGCTCTGTGGTGTTTTCTTGAGTGATTACCACCCACAATTGAAGTACTCAGATCAGAAACACTTCTCGTAGTAGATAATCTGATTTGTGTTGTTTCCTTGATTGTTACCACCCATAAATGGAGTACTTAGACATTCACATCGAATGCTTCATCATTGTGTTGTAGTGAATGGTTACCACACTTAAAAGAAGTACTCGAAGAAGAAACTCTTCTCGTAGTAGGATAGACGCCTTGTGGAGTTTTCTTGAAAGATTACCGCCGGTAAATGAAATATTCTAATCATAAACACATCTGGTAGTAGGATAAAATGATTTGTGGTGTTTTTTATGAATGGTTACCTCCATTAGATGAAGTACTCAGACCAGAAACACTTCTCGCAGTGGGATAAGATGCTTTGTGGTGTTTTCTTGATTGTTTACTACACATAAATTAATTACTCAGACATTAAGCATATATGATCCTCGTGGTGTTTGAGTGATGGGTTACCACCCTCAAATGAAGTATTTGAAGAAAAACACCTCTCCTAGTATGCTATGATGCTCTGTGGGGTTTTTTGAATTTATTTGTGGTGTTTTCTTGATTGTTTACCGCCCATAAATGAAGTACTTGTGGATGAAGCACTTAGAGTGGTATTCAATGCTTCTATTTTAGTGTTTTAGTTAAGGATTACCACCATTAAATGATGTACTCGAAGAAGAAACACTTCTCGTAGTAGGGTATGATGCTTTGTGGCTTTTTCATGAAACGTTACCCACAAATGAAGTTCTCTGAGAAGAAACATTTCTCGTAGAAGGAGAAGATGCTATGTGGTGTTTTCTTTAATAGTTACCACCCATAAATGAAGTAATATGATTTGAAACACTTCTCGTAGTAGGAAAATATGCTTTGTGATTTTTTTTAATGGTTAGCACCCATAAATGAAGTACTCAGATCAGAAACTTTTCTCGTAGAAGGATAATATGCTCTGTTGTGTTTTCTTGAATGATTACCACCCACAATTGAAGTACTCAGATCAGAAACACTTCTCGTAGAAGGATAATATGCTCTGTGGTGTTTTCTTGAGTGATTACCACCCACAATTGAAGTACTCATATCAGAAACACTTCTCGTAGAAGGATAATATGCTCTGTTGTGTTTTCTTGAATGATTACAACCCACAATTGAAGTACTCAGATCAGAAACACTTCTCGTAGAAGGATAATATGCTCTGTGGTGTTTTCTTGTGTGATTACCACCCACAATTGATGTACTCAGATCAGAAACACTTCTCGTAGTAGATAATCTGATTTGTGTTGTTTCCTTGATTATTACCACCCATAAATGAAGTACTTAGACATGCACATTGAATGCTTCATCATTGTGTTGTAGTGAATGATTACCACACTTAAAAGAAGTACTCGAAGAAGAAACTCTTCTCGTAGTAGGATAGACGCCTTGTGGAGTTTTCTTGAAAGATTACCGCCGGTAAATGAAATATTCTAATCATAAACACATCTGGTAGTATGATAAAATGATTTGTGGTGTTTTTTATGAATGGTTACCTCCATTAGATGAAGTACTCAGACCAGAAACACTTCTCGCAGTGGGATAAGATGCTTTGTGGTGTTTTCTTGATTGTTTACTACACATAAATTAATTACTCAGACATTAAGCATATTAGATCCTCGTGGTGTTTGAGTGAATGGTTACCACCCTTAAATGAAGTATTTGAAGAAAAACACCTCTCCTAGTATGCTATGATGCTCTGTGGGGTTTTCTTAAATTTATTTGTGGTGATTTCTTGATTGTTTACCGCCCATAAATGAAGTACTTGTGGATGAAGCACTTAGAGTGGTATTCAATGCTTCTATTTTAGTGTTTTAGTTAAGGATTACCACCATTAAATGATGTACTCGAAGAAGAAACACTTCTCGTAGTAGGGTATGATGCTTTGTGGCTTTTTCATGAAACGTTACCCACAAATGAAGTCCTCTGAGAAGAAACATTTCTCGTAGAAGGAGAAGATGCTATGTGGTGTTTTCTTTAATAGTTACCACCCATAAATGAAGTAATATGATTTGAAACACTTCTCCTAGTAGGAAAAGATGCTTTGTGATTTTTTTTAATGGTTAGCACCCATAAATGAAGTACTCAGATCAGAAACTTTTCTCGTAGAAGGATAATATGCTCTGTTGTGTTTTCTTGAATGATTACCACCCACAATTGAAGTACTCAGATCAGAAACACTTCTCGTAGAAGGATAATATGCTCTGTGGTGTTTTCTTGAGTGATTACCACCCACAATTGAAGTACTCATATCGGAAACATTTCTCGTAGAAGGATAATATGCTCTGTTGTGTTTTCTTGAATGATTACAAACCACAATTGAAGTACTCAGATCAGAAACACTTCTCGTAGAAGGATAATATGCTCTGTGGTGTTTTCTTGAGTGATTACCACCCACAATTGAAGTACTCAGATCAGAAACACTTCTCGTAGTAGATAATCTGATTTGTGTTGTTTCCTTGATTGTTACCACCCATAAATGGAGTACTTAGACATTCACATTGAATGCTTCATCATTGTGTTGTAGTGAATGGTTACCACACTTAAAAGAAGTACTCGAAGAAGAAACTCTTCTCGTAGTAGGATAGATGCCTTGTGGAGTTTTCTTGAAAGATTACCGCCGGTAAATGAAATATTCTAATCATAAACACATCAGGTAGTGGGATAAAATGATTTGTGGTGTTTTTTATGAATGGTTACCTCCATTAGATGAAGTACTCAGACCAGAAACACTTCTCGCAGTGGGATAAGATGCTTTGTGGTGTTTTCTTGATTGTTTACTACACATAAATTAATTACTCAGACATTAAGCATATATGATCCTCGTGGTGTTTGAGTGAATGGTTACCATCCTTAAATGAAGTATTTGAAGAAAAACACCTCTCCTAGTATGCTATGATGCTCTGTGGGGTTTTCTAGAATTTATTTGTGGTGTTTTCTTGATTGTTTACCGCCCATAAATGAAGTACTTGTGGATGAAGCACTTAGAGTGGTATTCAATGCTTCTATTTTAGTGTTTTATTTAAGGGTTACCACCATTAAATGATGTACTCGAAGAAGAAACACTTCTCGTAGTAGGGTATGATGCTTTGTGGCTTTTTCATGAAACGTTACCCACAAATGAAGTCCTCTGAGAAGAAACATTTCTCGTAGAAGGAGAAGATGCTATGTGGTGTTTTCTTTAATAATTACCACCCATAAATAAAGTAATATGATTTGAAACACTTCTCGTAGTAGGAAAAGATGCTTTGTGATTTTTTTTAATGGTTAGCACCCATAAATGAAGTACTCAAATCAGAAACTTTTCTCGTAGAAGGATAATATGCTCTGTTGTGTTTTCTTGAATGATTACCACCCACAATTGAAGTATTCAGATCAGAAACACTTCTCGTAGAAGGATAATATGCTCTGTGGTGTTTTCTTGAGTGATTACCACCCACAATTGAAGTACTCATATCAGAAACATTTCTCGTAGAAGGATAATATGCTCTGTTGTGTTTTCTTGAATGATTACAACCCACAATTGAAGTACTCAGATCAGAAACACTTCTCGTAGAAGGATAATATGCTCTGTGGTGTTTTCTTGAGTGATTACCACCCACAATTGAAGTACTCAGATCAGAAACACTTCTCGTAGTAGATAATCTGATTTGTGTTGTTTCCTTGATTGTTACCACCCATAAATGGAGTACTTAGACATTCACATCGAATGCTTCATCATTGTGTTGTAGTGAATGGTTACCACACTTAAAAGAAGTACTCGAAGAAGAAACTCTTCTCGTAGTAGGATAGACGCCTTGTGGAGTTTTCTTGAAAGATTATCGCCGGTAAATGAAATATTCTAATCATAAACACATCTGGTAGTAGGATAAAATGATTTGTGGTGTTTTTTATGAATGGTTACCTCCATTAGATGAAGTACTCAGACCAGAAACACTTCTCGCAGTGGGATAAGATGCTTTGTGGTGTTTTCTTGATTGTTTACTACACATAAATTAATTACTCAGACATTAAGCATATATGATCCTCGTGGTGTTTGAGTGATGGGTTACCACCCTCAAATGAAGTATTTGAAGAAAAACACCTCTCCTAGTATGCTATGATGCTCTGTGGGGTTTTTTGAATTTATTTGTGGTGTTTTCTTGATTGTTTACCGCCCATAAATGAAGTACTTGTGGATGAAGCACTTAGAGTGGTATTCAATGCTTCTATTTTAGTGTTTTAGTTAAGGATTACCACCATTAAATGATGTACTCGAAGAAGAAACACTTCTCGTAGTAGGGTATGATGCTTTGTGGCTTTTTCATGAAACGTTACCCACAAATGAAGTTCTCTGAGAAGAAACATTTCTCGTAGAAGGAGAAGATGCTATGTGGTGTTTTCTTTAATAGTTACCACCCATAAATGAAGTAATATGATTTGAAACACTTCTCGTAGTAGGAAAATATGCTTTGTGATTTTTTTTTAATGGTTAGCACCCATAAATGAAGTACTCAGATCAGAAACTTTTCTCGTAGAAGGATAATATGCTCTGTTGTGTTTTCTTGAATGATTACCACCCACAATTGAAGTACTCAGATCAGAAACACTTCTCGTAGAAGGATAATATGCTCTGTGGTGTTTTCTTGAGTGATTACCACCCACAATTGAAGTACTCATATCAGAAACACTTCTCGTAGAAGGATAATATGCTCTGTTGTGTTTTCTTGAATGATTACAACCCACAATTGAAGTACTCAGATCAGAAACACTTCTCGTAGAAGGATAATATGCTCTGTGGTGTTTTCTTGAGTGATTACCACCCACAATTGAAGTACCAGATCAGAAACACTTCTCGTAGTAGATAATCTGATTTGTGTTGTTTCCTTGATTGTTACCACCCATAAATGGAGTACTTAGACATTCACATTGAATGCTTCATCATTGTGTTGTAGTGAATGGTTACCACACTTAAAAGAAGTACTCGAAGAAGAAACTCTTCTCGTAGTAGGATAGATGCCTTGTGGAGTTTTCTTGAAAGATTACCGCCGGTAAATGAAATATTCTAATCATAAACACATCTGGTAGTAGGATAAAATGATTTGTGGTGTTTTTTATGAATGGTTACCTCCATTAGATGAAGTACTCAGACCAGAAACACTTCTCGCAGTGGGATAAGATGCTTTGTGGTGTTTTCTTGATTGTTTACTACACATAAATTAATTACTCAGACATTAAGCATATATGATCCTCGTGGTGTTTGAGTGAATGGTTACCACCCTTAAATGAAGTATTTGAAGAAAAACACCTCTCCTAGTATGCTATGATGCTCTGTGGGGTTTTCTTGAATTTATTTGTGGTGTTTTCTTGATTGTTTACCGCCCATAAATGAAGTACTTGTGGATGAAGCACTTAGAGTGGTATTCAATGCTTCTATTTTAGTGTTTTATTTAAGGGTTACCACCATTAAATGATGTACTCGAAGAAGAAACACTTCTCGTAGTAGGGTATGATGCTTTGTGGCTTTTTCATGAAACGTTACCCACAAATGAAGTCCTCTGAGAAGAAACATTTCTCGTAGAAGGAGAAGATGCTATGTGGTGTTTTCTTTAATAGTTACCACCCATAAATAAAGTAATATGATTTGAAACACTTCTCGTAGTAGGAAAAGATGCTTTGTGATTTTTTTTAATGGTTAGCACCCATAAATGAAGTACTCAAATCAGAAACTTTTCTCGTAGAAGGATAATATGCTCTGTTGTGTTTTCTTGAATGATTACCACCCACAATTGAAGTACTCAGATCAGAAACACTTCTCGTAGAAGGATAATATGCTCTGTGGTGTTTTCTTGAGTGATTACCACCCATAATTGAAGTACTCATATCAGAAACATTTCTCGTAGAAGGATAATATGCTCTGTTGTGTTTTCTTGAATGATTACAACCCACAATTGAAGTACTCAGATCAGAAACACTTCTCGTAGAAGGATAATATGCTCTGTGGTGTTTTCTTGAGTGATTACCACCCACAATTGAAGTACTCAGATCAGAAACACTTCTCCTAGTAGATAATCTGATTTGTGTTGTTTCCTTGATTGTTACCACCCATAAATGGAGTACTTAGACATTCACATCGAATGCTTCATCATTGTGTTGTAGTGAATGGTTACCACACTTAAAAGAAGTACTCGAAGAAGAAACTCTTCTCGTAGTAGGATAGACGCCTTGTGGAGTTTTCTTGAAAGATTACCGCCGGTAAATGAAATATTCTAATCATAAACACATCTGGTAGTAGGATAAAATGATTTGTGGTGTTTTTTATGAATGGTTACCTCCATTAGATGAAGTACTCAGACCAGAAACACTTCTCGCAGTGGGATAAGATGCTTTGTGGTGTTTTCTTGATTGTTTACTACACATAAATTAATTACTCAGACATTAAGCATATATGATCCTCGTGGTGTTTGAGTGAATGGTTACCACCCTTAAATGAAGTATTTGAAGAAAAACACCTCTCCTAGTATGCTATGATGCTCTGTGGGGTTTTTTGAATTTATTTGTGGTGTTTTCTTGATTGTTTACCGCCCATAAATGAAGTACTTGTGGATGAAGCACTTAGAGTGGTATTCAATGCTTCTATTTTAGTGTTTTAGTTAAGGATTACCACCATTAAATGATGTACTCGAAGAAGAAACACTTCTCGTAGTAGGGTATGATGCTTTGTGGCTTTTTCATGAAACGTTACCCACAAATGAAGTTCTCTGAGAAGAAACATTTCTCGTAGAAGGAGAAGATGCTATGTGGTGTTTTCTTTAATAGTTACCACCCATAAATGAAGTAATATGATTTGAAACACTTCTCGTAGTAGGAAAATATGCTTTGTGATTTTTTTTAATGGTTAGCACCCATAAATGAAGTACTCAGATCAGAAACTTTTCTCGTAGAAGGATAATATGCTCTGTTGTGTTTTCTTGAATGATTACCACCCACAATTGAAGTACTCAGATCAGAAACACTTCTCGTAGAAGGATAATATGCTCTGTGGTGTTTTCTTGAGTGATTACCACCCACAATTGAAGTACTCATATCAGAAACACTTCTCGTAGAAGGATAATATGCTCTGTTGTGTTTTCTTGAATGATTACAACCCACAATTGAAGTACTCAGATCAGAAACACTTCTCGTAGAAGGATAATATGCTCTGTGGTGTTTTCTTGAGTGATTACCACCCACAATTGAAGTACCAGATCAGAAACACTTCTCGTAGTAGATAATCTGATTTGTGTTGTTTCCTTGATTGTTACCACCCATAAATGGAGTACTTAGACATTCACATTGAATGCTTCATCATTGTGTTGTAGTGAATGGTTACCACACTTAAAAGAAGTACTCGAAGAAGAAACTCTTCTCGTAGTAGGATAGATGCCTTGTGGAGTTTTCTTGAAAGATTACCGCCGGTAAATGAAATATTCTAATCATAAACACATCTGGTAGTAGGATAAAATGATTTGTGGTGTTTTTTATGAATGGTTACCTCCATTAGATGAAGTACTCAGACCAGAAACACTTCTCGCAGTGGGATAAGATGCTTTGTGGTGTTTTCTTGATTGTTTACTACACATAAATTAATTACTCAGACATTAAGCATATATGATCCTCGTGGTGTTTGAGTGAATGGTTACCACCCTTAAATGAAGTATTTGAAGAAAAACACCTCTCCTAGTATGCTATGATGCTCTGTGGGGTTTTCTTGAATTTATTTGTGGTGTTTTCTTGATTGTTTACCGCCCATAAATGAAGTACTTGTGGATGAAGCACTTAGAGTGGTATTCAATGCTTCTATTTTAGTGTTTTATTTAAGGGTTACCACCATTAAATGATGTACTCGAAGAAGAAACACTTCTCGTAGTAGGGTATGATGCTTTGTGGCTTTTTCATGAAACGTTACCCACAAATGAAGTCCTCTGAGAAGAAACATTTCTCGTAGAAGGAGAAGATGCTATGTGGTGTTTTCTTTAATAGTTACCACCCATAAATAAAGTAATATGATTTGAAACACTTCTCGTAGTAGGAAAAGATGCTTTGTGATTTTTTTTAATGGTTAGCACCCATAAATGAAGTACTCAGATCAGAAACTTTTCTCGTAGAAAGATAATATGCTCTGTTGTGTTTTCTTGAATGATTACCACCCACAATTGAAGTACTCAGATCAGAAACACTTCTCGTAGAAGGATAATATTCTAATCATAAACACATCTGGTAGTAGGATAAAATGATTTGTGGTGTTTTTTATGAATGGTTACCTCCATTAGATGAAGTACTCAGACCAGAAACACTTCTCGCAGTGGGATAAGATGCTTTGTGGTGTTTTCTTGATTGTTTACTACACATAAATTAATTACTCAGACATTAAGCATATATGATCCTCGTGGTGTTTGAGTGAATGGTTACCACCCTTAAATGAAGTATTTGAAGAAAAACACCTCTCCTAGTATGCTATAATGCTCTGTGGGGTTTTCTTGAATTTATTTGTGGTATTTTCTTGATTGTTTACCGCCCATAAATGAAGTACTTGTGGATGAAGCACTTAGAGTGGTATTCAATGCTTCTATTTTAGTGTTTTAGTTAAGGGTTACCACCATTAAATGATGTACTCGAAGAAGAAACACTTCTCGTAGTAGGGTATGATGCTTTGTGGCTTTTTCATGAAACGTTACCCACAAATGAAGTCCTCTGAGAAGAAACATTTCTCGTAGAAGGAGAAGATGCTATGTGGTGTTTTCTTTAATAGTTACCACCCATAAATGAAGTAATATGATTTGAAACACTTCTCGTAGTAGGAAAAGATGCTTTGTGATTTTTTTTAATGGTTAGCACCCATAAATGAAGTACTCAGATCAGAAACTTTTCTCGTAGAAGGATAATATGCTCTGTTGTGTTTTCTTGAATGATTACCACCCACAATTGAAGTACTCAGATCAGAAACACTTCTCGTAGAAGGATAATATGCTCTGTGGTGTTTTCTTGAGTGACTACCACCCACAATTGAAGTACTCATATCAGAAACACTTCTCGTAGAAGGATAATATGCTCTGTGGTGTTTTCTTGAGTGATTACCACCCACAATTGAAGTACTCAGATCAGAAACACTTCTCGTAGAAGGATAATATGCTTTGTGGTGTTTTCTTGTGTGATTACCACCCACAATTGATGTACTCAGATCAGAAACACTTCTCGTAGTAGATAATCTGATTTGTGTTGTTTCCTTGATTGTTACCACCCATAAATGAAGTACTTAGACATGCACATTGAATGCTTCATCATTGTGTTGTAGTGAATGGTTACCACACTTAAAAGAAGTACTCGAAGAAGAAACTCTTCTCGTAGTAGGATAGATGCCTTGTGGAGTTTTCTTGAAAGATTACCGCCGGTAAATGAAATATTCTAATCATAAACACATCTGGTAGTAGGATAAAATGATTTGTGGTGTTTTTTATGAATGGTTACCTCCATTAGATGAAGTACTCAGACCAGAAACACTTCTCGCAGTGGGATAAGATGCTTTGTGGTGTTTTCTTGATTGTTTACTACACATAAATTAATTACTCAGACATTAAGCATATATGATCCTCGTGGTGTTTGAGTGAATGGTTACCACCCTTAAATGAAGTATTTGAAGAAAAACACCTCTCCTAGTATGCTATGATGCTCTGTGGGGTTTTCTTGAATTTATTTGTGGTGTTTTCTTGATTGTTTACCGCCCATAAATGAAGTACTTGTGGATGAAGCACTTAGAGTGGTATTCAATGCTTCTATTTTAGTGTTTTATTTAAGGGTTACCACCATTAAATGATGTACTCGAAGAAGAAACACTTCTCGTAGTAGGGTATGATGCTTTGTGGCTTTTTCATGAAACGTTACCCACAAATGAAGTCCTCTGAGAAGAAACATTTCTCGTAGAAGGAGAAGATGCTATGTGGTGTTTTCTTTAATAGTTACCACCCATAAATAAAGTAATATGATTTGAAACACTTCTCGTAGTAGGAAAAGATGCTTTGTGATTTTTTTTAATGGTTAGCACCCATAAATGAAGTACTCAGATCAGAAACTTTTCTCGTAGAAGGATAATATGCTCTGTTGTGTTTTCTTGAATGATTACCACCCACAATTGAAGTACTCAGATCAGAAACACTTCTCGTAGAAGGATAATATTCTAATCATAAACACATCTGTAGTAGGATAAAATGATTTGTGGTGTTTTTTATGAATGGTTACCTCCATTAGATGAAGTACTCAGACCAGAAACACTTCTCGCAGTGGGATAAGATGCTTTGTGGTGTTTTCTTGATTGTTTACTACACATAAATTAATTACTCAGACATTAAGCATATATGATCCTCGTGGTGTTTGAGTGAATGGTTACCACCCTTAAATGAAGTATTTGAAGAAAAACACCTCTCCTAGTATGCTATAATGCTCTGTGGGGTTTTCTTGAATTTATTTGTGGTATTTTCTTGATTGTTTACCGCCCATAAATGAAGTACTTGTGGATGAAGCACTTAGAGTGGTATTCAATGCTTCTATTTTAGTGTTTTAGTTAAGGGTTACCACCATTAAATGATGTACTCGAAGAAGAAACACTTCTCGTAGTAGGGTATGATGCTTTGTGGCTTTTTCATGAAACGTTACCCACAAATGAAGTCCTCTGAGAAGAAACATTTCTCGTAGAAGGAGAAGATGCTATGTGGTGTTTTCTTTAATAGTTACCACCCATAAATGAAGTAATATGATTTGAAACACTTCTCGTAGTAGGAAAAGATGCTTTGTGATTTTTTTTAATGGTTAGCACCCATAAATGAAGTACTCAGATCAGAAACTTTTCTCGTAGAAGGATAATATGCTCTGTTGTGTTTTCTTGAATGATTACCACCCACAATTGAAGTACTCAGATCAGAAACACTTCTCGTAGAAGGATAATATGCTCTGTGGTGTTTTCTTGAGTGACTACCACCCACAATTGAAGTACTCATATCAGAAACACTTCTCGTAGAAGGATAATATGCTCTGTGGTGTTTTCTTGAGTGATTACCACCCACAATTGAAGTACTCAGATCAGAAACACATCTCGTAGAAGGATAATATGCTTTGTGGTGTTTTCTTGTGTGATTACCACCCACAATTGATGTACTCAGATCAGAAACACTTCTCGTAGTAGATAATCTGATTTGTGTTGTTTCCTTGATTGTTACCACCCATAAATGAAGTACTTAGACATGCACATTGAATGCTTCATCATTGTGTTGTAGTGAATGGTTACCACACTTAAAAGAAGTACTCGAAGAAGAAACTCTTCTCGTAGTAGGATAGATGCCTTGTGGATTTTTCTTGAAAGATTACCGCCGGTAAATGAAATATTCTAATCATAAACACATCTGGTAGTAGGATAAAATGATTTGTGGTGTTTTTTATGAATGGTTACCTCCATTAGATGAAGTACTCAGACCAGAAACACTTCTCGCAGTGGGATAAGATGCTTTGTGGTGTTTTCTTGATTGTTTACTACACATAAATTAATTACTCAGACATTAAGCATATATGATCCTCGTGGTGTTTGAGTGAATGGTTACCACCCTTAAATGAAGTATTTGAAGAAAAACACCTCTCCTAGTATGCTATGATGCTCTGTGGGGTTTTCTTGAATTTATTTGTGGTGTTTTCTTGATTGTTTACCGCCCATAAATGAAGTACTTGTGGATGAAGCACTTAGAGTGGTATTCAATGCTTCTATTTTAGTGTTTTATTTAAGGGTTACCACCATTAAATGATGTACTCGAAGAAGAAACACTTCTCGTAGTAGGGTATGATGCTTTGTGGCTTTTTCATGAAACGTTACCCACAAATGAAGTCCTCTGAGAAGAAACATTTCTCGTAGAAGGAGAAGATGCTATGTGGTGTTTTCTTTAATAGTTACCACCCATAAATAAAGTAATATGATTTGAAACACTTCTCGTAGTAGGAAAAGATGCTTTGTGATTTTTTTTAATGGTTAGCACCCATAAATGAAGTACTCAGATCAGAAACTTTTCTCGTAGAAGGATAATATGCTCTGTTGTGTTTTCTTGAATGATTACCACCCACAATTGAAGTACTCAGATCAGAAACACTTCTCGTAGAAGGATAATATTCTAATCATAAACACATCTGTAGTAGGATAAAATGATTTGTGGTGTTTTTTATGAATGGTTACCTCCATTAGATGAAGTACTCAGACCAGAAACACTTCTCGCAGTGGGATAAGATGCTTTGTGGTGTTTTCTTGATTGTTTACTACACATAAATTAATTACTCAGACATTAAGCATATATGATCCTCGTGGTGTTTGAGTGAATGGTTACCACCCTTAAATGAAGTATTTGAAGAAAAACACCTATCCTAGTATGCTATAATGCTCTGTGGGGTTTTCTTGAATTTATTTGTGGTATTTTCTTGATTGTTTACCGCCCATAAATGAAGTACTTGTGGATGAAGCACTTAGAGTGGTATTCAATGCTTCTATTTTAGTGTTTTAGTTAAGGGTTACCACCATTAAATGATGTACTCGAAGAAGAAACACTTCTCGTAGTAGGGTATGATGCTTTGTGGCTTTTTCATGAAACGTTACCCACAAATGAAGTCCTCTGAGAAGAAACATTTCTCGTAGAAGGAGAAGATGCTATGTGGTGTTTTCTTTAATAGTTACCACCCATAAATGAAGTAATATGATTTGAAACACTTCTCGTAGTAGGAAAAGATGCTTTGTGATTTTTTTTAATGGTTAGCACCCATAAATGAAGTACTCAGATCAGAAACTTTTCTCGTAGAAGGATAATATGCTCTGTTGTGTTTTCTTGAATGATTACCACCCACAATTGAAGTACTCAGATCAGAAACACTTCTCGTAGAAGGATAATATGCTCTGTGGTGTTTTCTTGAGTGACTACCACCCACAATTGAAGTACTCATATCAGAAACACTTCTCGTAGAAGGATAATATGCTCTGTGGTGTTTTCTTGAGTGATTACCACCCACAATTGAAGTACTCAGATCAGAAACACTTCTCGTAGAAGGATAATATGCTCTGTGGTGTTTTCTTGTGTGATTACCACCCACAATTGATGTACTCAGATCAGAAACACTTCTCGTAGTAGATAATCTGATTTGTGTTGTTTCCTTGATTGTTACCACCCATAAATGGAGTACTTAGACATGCACATTGAATGCTTCATCATTGTGTTGTAGTGAATGATTACCACACTTAAAAGAAGTACTCGAAGAAGAAACTCTTCTCGTAGTAGGATAGACGCCTTGTGGAGTTTTCTTGAAAGATTACCTCCGGTAAATGAAATATTCTAATCATAAACACATCTGGTAGTAGGATAAAATGATTTGTGGTGTTTTTTATGAATGGTTACCTTCATTAGATGAAGTACTCAGACCAGAAACACTTCTCGCAGTGGGATAAGATGCTTTGTGGTGTTTTCTTGATTGTTTACTACACATAAATTAATTACTCAGATATTAAGCATATATGATCCTCGTGGTGTTTGAGTGAATGGTTACCACCCTCAAATGAAGTATTTGAAGAAAAACACCTCTCCTAGTATGCTATGATGCTCTGTGGGGTTTTTTGAATTTATTTGTGGTGTTTTCTTGATTGTTTACCGCCCATAAATGAAGTACTTGTGGATGAAGCACTTAGAGTGGTATTCAATGCTTCTATTTTAGTGTTTTAGTTAAGGATTACCACCATTAAATGATGTACTAGAAGAAGAAACACTTCTCGTAGTAGGGTATGATGCTTCGTGGCTTTTTCATGAAACGTTACCCACAAATGAAGTTCTCTGAGAAGAAACATTTCTCGTAGAAGGAGAAGATGCTATGTGGTGTTTTCTTTAATAGTTACCACCCATAAATGAAGTAATATGATTTGAAACACTTCTCGTAGTAGGAAAAGATGCTTTGTGATTTTTTTTAATGGTTAGCACCCATAAATGAAGTACTCAGATCAGAAACTTTTCTCGTAGAAGGATAATATGCTCTGTTGTGTTTTCTTGAATGATTACCACCCACAATTGAAGTACTCAGATCAGAAACACTTCTCGTAGAAGGATAATATGCTCTGTGGTGTTTTCTTGAGTGACTACCACCCACAATTGAAGTACTCATATCAGAAACACTTCTCGTAGAAGGATAATATGCTCTGTGGTGTTTTCTTGAGTGATTACCACCCACAATTGAAGTACTCAGATCAGAAACACTTCTCGTAGAAGGATAATATGCTCTGTGGTGTTTTCTTGTGTGATTACCACCCACAATTGATGTACTCAGATCAGAAACACTTCTCGTAGTAGATAATCTGATTTGTGTTGTTTCCTTGATTGTTACCACCCATAAATGAAGTACTTAGACATGCACATTGAATGCTTCATCATTGTGTTGTAGTGAATGATTACCACACTTAAAAGAAGTACTCGAAGAAGAAACTCTTCTCGTAGTAGGATAGACGCCTTGTGGAGTTTTCTTGAAAGATTACCGCCGGTAAATGAAATATTCTAATCATAAACACATCTGGTAGTAGGATAAAATGATTTGTGGTGTTTTTTATGAATGGTTACCTCCATTAGATGAAGTACTCCGACCAGAAACACTTCTCGCAGTGGGATAAGATGCTTTGTGGTGTTTTCTTGATTGTTTACTACACATAAATTAATTACTCAGACATTAAGCATATATGATCCTCGTGGTATTTGAGTGAATGGTTACCACCCTTAAATGAAGTATTTGAAGAAAAACACCTCTCCTAGTATGCTATAATGCTCTGTGGGGTTTTCTTGAATTTATTTGTGGTATTTTCTTGATTGTTTACCGCCTATAAATGAAGTACTTGTGGATGAAGCACTTAGAGTGGTATTCAATGCTTCTATTTTAGTGTTTTAGTTAAGGGTTACCACCATTAAATGATGTACTCGAAGAAGAAACACTTCTCGTAGTAGGGTATGATGCTTTGTGGCTTTTTCATGAAACGTTACCCACAAATGAAGTCCTCTGAGAAGAAACATTTCTCGTAGAAGGAGAAGATGCTATGTGGTGTTTTCTTTAATAGTTACCACCCATAAATAAAGTAATATGATTTGAAACACTTCTCGTAGTAGGAAAAGATGCTTTGTGATTTTTTTTAATGGTTAGCACCCATAAATGAAGTACTCAAATCAGAAACTTTTCTCGTAGAAGGATAATATGCTCTGTTGTGTTTTCTTGAATGATTACCACCCACAATTGAAGTACTCAGATCAGAAACACTTCTCGTAGAAGGATAATATGCTCTGTGGTGTTTTCTTGAGTGATTACCACCCACAATTGAAGTACTCATATCAGAAACATTTCTCGTAGAAGGATAATATGCTCTGTTGTGTTTTCTTGAATGATTACAACCCACAATTGAAGTACTCAGATCAGAAACACTTCTCGTAGAAGGATAATATGCTCTGTGGTGTTTTCTTGAGTGATTACCACCCACAATTGAAGTACTCAGATCAGAAACACTTCTCGTAGTAGATAATCTGATTTGTGTTGTTTCCTTGATTGTTACCACCCATAAATGGAGTACTTAGACATTCACATTGAATGCTTCATCATTGTGTTGTAGTGAATGGTTACCACACTTAAAAGAAATACTCGAAGAAAAACTCTTCTCGTAGTAGGATAGACGCCTTGTGGAGTTTTCTTGAAAGATTACCGCCGGTAAATGAAATATTCTAATCATAAACACATCTGGTAGTAGGATAAAATGATTTGTGGTGTTTTTTATGAATGGTTACCTCCATTAGATGAAGTACTCAGACCAGAAACACTTCTCGCAGTGGGATAAGATGCTTTGTGGTGTTTTCTTGATTGTTTACTACACATAAATTAATTACTCAGACATTAAGCATATATGATCCTCGTGGTGTTTGAGTGATGGGTTACCACCCTCAAATGAAGTATTTGAAGAAAAACACCTCTCCTAGTATGCTATGATGCTCTGTGGGGTTTTTTGAATTTATTTGTGGTGTTTTCTTGATTGTTTACCGCCCATAAATGAAGTACTTGTGGATGAAGCACTTAGAGTGGTATTCAATGCTTCTATTTTAGTGTTTTAGTTAAGGATTACCACCATTAAATGATGTACTCGAAGAAGAAACACTTCTCGTAGTAGGGTATGATGCTTTGTGGCTTTTTCATGAAACGTTACCCACAAATGAAGTTCTCTGAGAAGAAACATTTCTCGTAGAAGGAGAAGATGCTATGTGGTCTTTTCTTTAATAGTTACCACCCATAAATGAAGTAATATGATTTGAAACACTTCTCGTAGTAGGAAAATATGCTTTGTGATTTTTTTTAATGGTTAGCACCCATAAATGAAGTACTCAGATCAGAAACTTTTCTCGTAGAAGGATAATATGCTTTGTTGTGTTTTCTTGAATGATTACCACCCACAATTGAAGTACTCAGATCAGAAACACTTCTCGTAGAAGGATAATATGCTCTGTGGTGTTTTCTTGAGTGATTACCACCCACAATTGAAGTACTCATATCAGAAACACTTCTCGTAGAAGGATAATATGCTCTGTTGTGTTTTCTTGAATGATTACAACCCACAATTGAAGTACTCAGATCAGAAACACTTCTCGTAGAAGGATAATATGCTCTGTGGTGTTTTCTTGAGTGATTACCACCCACAATTGAAGTACTCAGATCAGAAACACTTCTCGTAGTAGATAATCTGATTTGTGTTGTTTCCTTGATTGTTACCACCCATAAATGGAGTACTTAGACATTCACATTGAATGCTTCATCATTGTGTTGTAGTGAATGATTACCACACTTAAAAGAAGTACTCGAAGAAGAAACTCTTCTCGTAGTAGGATAGATGCCTTGTGGAGTTTTCTTGAAAGATTACCGCCGGTAAATGAAATATTCTAATCATAAACACATCTGGTAGTAGGATAAAATGATTTGTGGTGTTTTTTATGAATGGTTACCTCCATTAGATGAAGTACTCAGACCAGAAACACTTCTCGCAGTGGGATAAGATGCTTTGTGGTGTTTTCTTGATTGTTTACTACACATAAATTAATTACTCAGACATTAAGCATATATGATCCTCGTGGTGTTTGAGTGAATGGTTACCACCCTTAAATGAAGTATTTGAAGAAAAACACCTCTCCTAGTATGCTATGATGCTCTGTGGGGTTTTCTTGAATTTATTTGTGGTGTTTTCTTGATTGTTTACCGCCCATAAATGAAGTACTTGTGGATGAAGCACTTAGAGTGGTATTCAATGCTTCTATTTTAGTGTTTTATTTAAGGGTTACCACCATTAAATGATGTACTCGAAGAAGAAACACTTCTCGTAGTAGGGTATGATGCTTTGTGGCTTTTTCATGAAACGTTACCCACAAATGAAGTCCTCTGAGAAGAAACATTTCTCGTAGAAGGAGAAGATGCTATGTGGTGTTTTCTTTAATAGTTACCACCCATAAATAAAGTAATATGATTTGAAACACTTCTCGTAGTAGGAAAAGATGCTTTGTGATTTTTTTTAATGGTTAGCACCCATAAATGAAGTACTCAGATCAGAAACTTTTCTCGTAGAAGGATAACATGCTCTGTTGTGTTTTCTTGAATGATTACCACCCACAATTGAAGTACTCAGATCAGAAACACTTCTCGTAGAAGGATAATATTCTAATCATAAACACATCTGGTAGTAGGATAAAATGATTTGTGGTGTTTTTTATGAATGGTTACCTCCATTAGATGAAGTACTCAGACCAGAAACACTTCTCGCAGTGGGATAAGATGCTTTGTGGTGTTTTCTTGATTGTTTACTACACATAAATTAATTACTCAGACATTAAGCATATATGATCCTCGTGGTGTTTGAGTGAATGGTTACCACCCTTAAATGAAGTATTTGAAGAAAAACACCTCTCCTAGTATGCTATAATGCTCTGTGGGGTTTTCTTGAATTTATTTGTGGTATTTTCTTGATTGTTTACCGCCCATAAATGAAGTACTTGTGGATGAAGCACTTAGAGTGGTATTCAATGCTTCTATTTTAGTGTTTTAGTTAAGGGTTACCACCATTAAATGATGTACTCGAAGAAGAAACACTTCTCGTAGTAGGGTATGATGCTTTGTGGCTTTTTCATGAAACGTTACCCACAAATCAAGTCCTCTGAGAAGAAACATTTCTCGTAGAAGGAGAAGATGCTATGTGGTGTTTTCTTTAATAGTTACCACCCATAAATAAAGTAATATGATTTGAAACACTTCTCGTAGTAGGAAAAGATGCTTTGTGATTTTTTTTAATGGTTAGCACCCATAAATGAAGTACTCAGATCAGAAACTTTTCTCGTAGAAGGATAATATGCTCTGTTGTGTTTTCTTGAATGATTACCACCCACAATTGAAGTACTCAGATCAGAAACACTTCTCGTAGAAGGATAATATTCTAATCATAAACACATCTGGTAGTAGGATAAAATGATTTGTGGTGTTTTTTATGAATGGTTACCTCCATTAGATGAAGTACTCAGACCAGAAACACTTCTCGCATTGGGATAAGATGCTTTGTGGTGTTTTCTTGATTGTTTACTACACATAAATTAATTACTCAGACATTAAGCATATATGATCCTCGTGGTGTTTGAGTGAATGGTTACCACCCTTAAATGAAGTATTTGAAGAAAAACACCTCTCCTAGTATGCTATAATGCTCTGTGGGGTTTTCTTGAATTTATTTGTGGTATTTTCTTGATTGTTTACCGCCCATAAATGAAGTACTTGTGGATGAAGCACTTAGAGTGGTATTCAATGCTTCTATTTTAGTGTTTTAGTTAAGGGTTACCACCATTAAATGATGTACTCGAAGAAGAAACACTTCTCGTAGTAGGGTATGATGCTTTGTGGCTTTTTCATGAAACGTTACCCACAAATGAAGTCCTCTGAGAAGAAACATTTCTCGTAGATGGAGAAGATGCTATGTGGTGTTTTCTTTAATAGTTACCACCCATAAATGAAGTAATATGATTTGAAACACTTCTCGTAGTAGGAAAAGATGCTTTGTGATTTTTTTTAATGGTTAGCACCCATAAATGAAGTACTCAGATCAGAAACTTTTCTCGTAGAAGGATAATATGCTCTGTTGTGTTTTCTTGAATGATTACCACCCACAATTGAAGTACTCAGATCAGAAACACTTCTCGTAGAAGGATAATATGCTCTGTGGTGTTTTCTTGAGTGACTACCACCCACAATTGAAGTACTCATATCAGAAACACTTCTCGTAGAAGGATAATATGCTCTGTGGTGTTTTCTTGAGTGATTACCACCCACAATTGAAGTACTCAGATCAGAAACACTTCTCGTAGAAGGATAATATGCTCTGTGGTGTTTTCTTGTGTGATTACCACCCACAATTGATGTACTCAGATCAGAAACACTTCTCGTAGTAGATAATCTGATTTGTGTTGTTTCCTTGATTGTTACCACCCATAAATGAAGTACTTAGACATGCACATTGAATGCTTCATCATTGTGTTGTAGTGAATGGTTACCACACTTAAAAGAAGTACTCGAAGAAGAAACTCTTCTCGTAGTAGGATAGATGCCTTGTGGAGTTTTCTTGAAAGATTACCGCCGGTAAATGAAATATTCTAATCATAAACACATCTGGTAGTAGGATAAAATGATTTGTGGTGTTTTTTATGAATGGTTACCTCCATTAGATGAAGTACTCAGACCAGAAACACTTCTCGCAGTGGGATAAGATGCTTTGTGGTGTTTTCTTGATTGTTTACTACACATAAATTAATTACTCAGACATTAAGCATATATGATCCTCGTGGTGTTTGAGTGAATGGTTACCACCCTTAAATGAAGTATTTGAAGAAAAACACCTCTCCTAGTATGCTATGATGCTCTGTGGGGTTTTCTTGAATTTATTTGTGGTGTTTTCTTGATTGTTTACCGCCCATAAATGAAGTACTTGTGGATGAAGCACTTAGAGTGGTATTCAATGCTTCTATTTTAGTGTTTTATTTAAGGGTTACCACCATTAAATGATGTACTCGAAGAAGAAACACTTCTCGTAGTAGGGTATGATGCTTTGTGGCTTTTTCATGAAACGTTACCCACAAATGAAGACCTCTGAGAAGAAACATTTCTCGTAGAAGGAGAAGATGCTATGTGGTGTTTTCTTTAATAGTTACCACCCATAAATAAAGTAATATGATTTGAAACACTTCTCGTAGTAGGAAAAGATGCTTTGTGATTTTTTTTAATGGTTAGCACCCATAAATGAAGTACTCAGATCAGAAACTTTTCTCGTAGAAGGATAACATGCTCTGTTGTGTTTTCTTGAATGATTACCACCCACAATTGAAGTACTCAGATCAGAAACACTTCTCGTAGAAGGATAATATTCTAATCATAAACACATCTGGTAGTAGGATAAAATGATTTGTGGTGTTTTTTATGAATGGTTACCTCCATTAGATGAAGTACTCAGACCAGAAACACTTCTCGCAGTGGGATAAGATGCTTTGTGGTGTTTTCTTGATTGTTTACTACACATAAATTAATTACTCAGACATTAAGCATATATGATCCTCGTGGTGTTTGAGTGAATGGTTACCACCCTTAAATGAAGTATTTGAAGAAAAACACCTCTCCTAGTATGCTATAATGCTCTGTGGGGTTTTCTTGAATTTATTTGTGGTATTTTCTTGATTGTTTACCGCCCATAAATGAAGTACTTGTGGATGAAGCACTTAGAGTGGTATTCATTGCTTCTATTTTAGTGTTTTAGTTAAGGGTTACCACCATTAAATGATGTACTCGAAGAAGAAACACTTCTCGTAGTAGGGTATGATGCTTTGTGGCTTTTTCATGAAACGTTACCCACAAATCAAGTCCTCTGAGAAGAAACATTTCTCGTAGAAGGAGAAGATGCTATGTGGTGTTTTCTTTAATAGTTACCACCCATAAATAAAGTAATATGATTTGAAACACTTCTCGTAGTAGGAAAAGATGCTTTGTGATTTTTTTTAATGGTTAGCACCCATAAATGAAGTACTCAGATCAGAAACTTTTCTCGTAGAAGGATAATATGCTCTGTTGTGTTTTCTTGAATGATTACCACCCACAATTGAAGTACTCAGATCAGAAACACTTCTCGTAGAAGGATAATATTCTAATCATAAACACATCTGGTAGTAGGATAAAATGATTTGTGGTGTTTTTTATGAATGGTTACCTCCATTAGATGAAGTACTCAGACCAGAAACACTTCTCGCAGTGGGATAAGATGCTTTGTGGTGTTTTCTTGATTGTTTACTACACATAAATTAATTACTCAGACATTAAGCATATATGATCCTCGTGGTGTTTGAGTGAATGGTTACCACCCTTAAATGAAGTATTTGAAGAAAAACACCTCTCCTAGTATGCTATAATGCTCTGTGGGGTTTTCTTGAATTTATTTGTGGTATTTTCTTGATTGTTTACCGCCCATAAATGAAGTACTTGTGGATGAAGCACTTAGAGTGGTATTCAATGCTTCTATTTTAGTGTTTTAGTTAAGGGTTACCACCATTAAATGATGTACTCGAAGAAGAAACACTTCTCGTAGTAGGGTATGATGCTTTGTGGCTTTTTCATGAAACGTTACCCACAAATGAAGTCCTCTGAGAAGAAACATTTCTCGTAGATGGAGAAGATGCTATGTGGTGTTTTCTTTAATAGTTACCACCCATAAATGAAGTAATATGATTTGAAACACTTCTCGTAGTAGGAAAAGATGCTTTGTGATTTTTTTTAATGGTTAGCACCCATAAATGAAGTACTCAGATCAGAAACTTTTCTCGTAGAAGGATAATATGCTCTGTTGTGTTTTCTTGAATGATTACCACCCACAATTGAAGTACTCAGATCAGAAACACTTCTCGTAGAAGGATAATATGCTCTGTGGTGTTTTCTTGAGTGACTACCACCCACAATTGAAGTAATCATATCAGAAACACTTCTCGTAGAAGGATAATATGCTCTGTGGTGTTTTCTTGAGTGATTACCACCCACAATTGAAGTACTCAGATCAGAAACACTTCTCGTAGAAGGATAATATGCTCTGTGGTGTTTTCTTGTGTGATTACCACCCACAATTGATGTACTCAGATCAGAAACACTTCTCGTAGTAGATAATCTGATTTGTGTTGTTTCCTTGATTGTTACCACCCATAAATGAAGTACTTAGACATGCACATTGAATGCTTCATCATTGTGTTGTAGTGAATGGTTACCACACTTAAAAGAAGTACTCGAAGAAGAAACTCTTCTCGTAGTAGGATAGATGCCTTGTGGAGTTTTCTTGAAAGATTACCGCCGGTAAATGAAATATTCTAATCATAAACACATCTGGTAGTAGGATAAAATGATTTGTGGTGTTTTTTATGAATGGTTACCTCCATTAGATGAAGTACTCAGACCAGAAACACTTCTCGCAGTGGGATAAGATGCTTTGTGGTGTTTTCTTGATTGTTTACTACACATAAATTAATTACTCAGACATTAAGCATATATGATCCTCGTGGTGTTTGAGTGAATGGTTACCACCCTTAAATGAAGTATTTGAAGAAAAACACCTCTCCTAGTATGCTATGATGCTCTGTGGGGTTTTCTTGAATTTATTTGTGGTGTTTTCTTGATTGTTTACCGCCCATAAATGAAGTACTTGTGGATGAAGCACTTAGAGTGGTATTCAATGCTTCTATTTTAGTGTTTTATTTAAGGGTTACCACCATTAAATGATGTACTCGAAGAAGAAACACTTCTCGTAGTAGGGTATGATGCTTTGTGGCTTTTTCATGAAACGTTACCCACAAATGAAGTCCTCTGAGAAGAAACATTTCTCGTAGAAGGAGAAGATGCTATGTGGTGTTTTCTTTAATAGTTACCACCCATAAATAAAGTAATATGATTTGAAACACTTCTCGTAGTAGGAAAAGATGCTTTGTGATTTTTTTTAATGGTTAGCACCCATAAATGAAATACTCAGATCAGAAACTTTTCTCGTAGAAGGATAATATGCTCTGTTGTGTTTTCTTGAATGATTACCACCCACAATTGAAGTACTCAGATCAGAAACACTTCTCGTAGAAGGATAATATTCTAATCATAAACACATCTGTAGTAGGATAAAATGATTTGTGGTGTTTTTTATGAATGGTTACCTCCATTAGATGAAGTACTCAGACCAGAAACACTTCTCGCAGTGGGATAAGATGCTTTGTGGTGTTTTCTTGATTGTTTACTACACATAAATTAATTACTCAGACATTAAGCATATATGATCCTCGTGGTGTTTGAGTGAATGGTTACCACCCTTAAATGAAGTATTTGAAGAAAAACACCTCTCCTAGTATGCTATAATGCTCTGTGGGGTTTTCTTGAATTTATTTGTGGTATTTTCTTGATTGTTTACCGCCCATAAATGAAGTACTTGTGGATGAAGCACTTAGAGTGGTATTCAATGCTTCTATTTTAGTGTTTTAGTTAAGGGTTACCACCATTAAATGATGTACTCGAAGAAGAAACACTTCTCGTAGTAGGGTATGATGCTTTGTGGCTTTTTCATGAAACGTTACCCACAAATGAAGTCCTCTGAGAAGAAACATTTCTCGTAGAAGGAGAAGATGCTATGTGGTGTTTTCTTTAATAGTTACCACCCATAAATGAAGTAATATGATTTGAAACACTTCTCGTAGTAGGAAAAGATGCTTTGTGATTTTTTTTAATGGTTAGCACCCATAAATGAAGTACTCAGATCAGAAACTTTTCTCGTAGAAGGATAATATGCTCTGTTGTGTTTTCTTGAATGATTACCACCCACAATTGAAGTACTCAGATCAGAAACACTTCTCGTAGAAGGATAATATGCTCTGTGGTGTTTTCTTGAGTGACTACCACCCACAATTGAAGTACTCATATCAGAAACACTTCTCGTAGAAGGATAATATGCTCTGTGGTGTTTTCTTGAGTGATTACCACCCACAATTGAAGTACTCAGATCAGAAACACTTCTCGTAGAAGGATAATATGCTCTGTGGTGTTTTCTTGTGTGATTACCACCCACAATTGATGTACTCAGATCAGAAACACTTCTCGTAGTAGATAATCTGATTTGTGTTGTTTCCTTGATTGTTACCACCCATAAATGAAGTACTTAGACATGCACATTGAATGCTTCATCATTGTGTTGTAGTGAATGGTTACCACACTTAAAAGAAGTACTCGAAGAAGAAACTCTTCTCGTAGTAGGATTGATGCCTTGTGGAGTTTTCTTGAAAGATTACCGCCGGTAAATGAAATATTCTAATCATAAACACATCTGGTAGTAGGATAAAATGATTTGTGGTGTTTTTTATGAATGGTTACCTCCATTAGATGAAGTACTCAGACCAGAAACACTTCTCGCAGTGGGATAAGATGCTTTGTGGTGTTTTCTTGATTGTTTACTACACATAAATTAATTACTCAGAAATTAAGCATATATGATCCTCGTGGTGTTTGAGTGAATGGTTACCACCCTTAAATGAAGTATTTGAAGAAAAACACCTCTCCTAGTATGCTATGATGCTCTGTGGGGTTTTCTTGAATTTATTTGTGGTGTTTTCTTGATTGTTTACCGCCCATAAATGAAGTACTTGTGGATGAAGCACTTAGAGTGGTATTCAATGCTTCTATTTTAGTGTTTTATTTAAGGGTTACCACCATTAAATGATGTACTCGAAGAAGAAACACTTCTCGTAGTAGGGTATGATGCTTTGTGGCTTTTTCATGAAACGTTACCCACAAATGAAGTCCTCTGAGAAGAAACATTTCTCGTAGAAGGAGAAGATGCTATGTGGTGTTTTCTTTAATAGTTACCACCCATAAATAAAGTAATATGATTTGAAACACTTCTCGTAGTAGGAAAAGATGCTTTGTGATTTTTTTTAATGGTTAGCACCCATAAATGAAGTACTCAGATCAGAAACTTTTCTCGTAGAAGGATAATATGCTCTGTTGTGTTTTCTTGAATGATTACCACCCACAATTGAAGTACTCAGATCAGAAACACTTCTCGTAGAAGGATAATATTCTAATCATAAACACATCTGGTAGTAGGATAAAATGATTTGTGGTGTTTTTTATGAATGGTTACCTCCATTAGATGAAGTACTCAGACCAGAAACACTTCTCGCAGTGGGATAAGATGCTTTGTGGTGTTTTCTTGATTGTTTACTACACATAAATTAATTACTCAGACATTAAGCATATATGATCCTCGTGGTGTTTGAGTGAATGGTTACCACCCTTAAATGAAGTATTTGAAGAAAAACACCTCTCCTAGTATGCTATAATGCTCTGTGGGGTTTTCTTGAATTTATTTGTGGTATTTTCTTGATTGTTTACCGCCCATAAATGAAGTACTTGTGGATGAAGCACTTAGAGTGGTATTCAATGCTTCTATTTTAGTGTTTTAGTTAAGGGTTACCACCATTAAATGATGTACTCGAAGAAGAAACACTTCTCGTAGTAGGGTATGATGCTTTGTGGCTTTTTCATGAAACGTTACCCACAAATGAAGTCCTCTGAGAAGAAACATTTCTCGTAGAAGGAGAAGATGCTATGTGGTGTTTTATTTAATAGTTACCACCCATAAATGAAGTAATATGATTTGAAACACTTCTCGTAGTAGGAAAAGATGCTTTGTGATTTTTTTTAATGGTTAGCACCCATAAATGAAGTACTCAGATCAGAAACTTTTCTCGTAGAAGGATAATATGCTCTGTTGTGTTTTCTTGAATGATTACCACCCACAATTGAAGTACTCAGATCAGAAACACTTCTCGTAGAAGGATAATATGCTCTGTGGTGTTTTCTTGAGTGACTACCACCCACAATTGAAGTACTCATATCAGAAACACTTCTCGTAGAAGGATAATATGCTCTGTGGTGTTTTCTTGAGTGATTACCACCCACAATTGAAGTACTCAGATCAGAAACACTTCTCGTAGAAGGATAATATGCTCTGTGGTGTTTTCTTGTGTGATTACCACCCACAATTGATGTACTCAGATCAGAAACACTTCTCGTAGTAGATAATCTGATTTGTGTTGTTTCCTTGATTGTTACCACCCATAAATGAAGTACTTAGACATGCACATTGAATGCTTCATGATTGTGTTGTAGTGAATGATTACCACACTTAAAAGAAGTACTCGAAGAAGAAACTCTTCTCGTAGTAGGATAGACGCCTTGTGGAGTTTTCTTGAAAGATTACCTCCGGTAAATGAAATATTCTAATCATAAACACATCTGGTAGTAGGATAAAATGATTTGTGGTGTTTTTTATGAATGGTTACCTCCATTAGATGAAGTACTCAGACCAGAAACACTTCTCGCAGTGGGATAAGATGCTTTGTGGTGTTTTCTTGATTGTTTACCACACATAAATTAATTACTCAGACATTAAGCATATATGATCCTCGTGGTGTTTGAGTGAATGGTTACCACCCTCAAATGAAGTATTTGAAGAAAAACACCTCTCCTAGTATGCTATGATGCTCTGTGGGGTTTTTTGAATTTATTTGTGGTGTTTTCTTGATTGTTTACCGCCCATAAATGAAGTACTTGTGGATGAAGCACTTAGAGTGGTATTCAATGCTTCTATTTTAGTGTTTTAGTTAAGGATTACCACCATTAAATGATGTACTAGAAGAAGAAACACTTCTCGTAGTAGGGTATGATGCTTTGTGGCTTTTTCATGAAACGTTACCCACAAATGAAGTTCTCTGAGAAGAAACATTTCTCGTAGAAGGAGAAGATGCTATGTGGTGTTTTCTTTAATAGTTACCACCCATAAATGAAGTAATATGATTTGAAACACTTCTCGTAGTAGGAAAAGATGCTTTGTGATTTTTTTTAATGGTTAGCACCCATAAATGAAGTACTCAGATCAGAAACTTTTCTCGTAGAAGGATAATATGCTCTGTTGTGTTTTCTTGAATGATTACCACCCACAATTGAAGTACTCAGATCAGAAACACTTCTCGTAGAAGGATAATATGCTCTGTGGTGTTTTCTTGAGTGACTACCACCCACAATTGAAGTACCAATATCAGAAACACTTCTCGTAGAAGGATAATATGCTCTGTGGTGTTTTCTTGAGTGATTACCACCCACAATTGAAGTACTCAGATCAGAAACACTTCTCGTAGAAGGATAATATGCTCTGTGGTGTTTTCTTGTGTGATTACCACCCACAATTGATGTACTCAGATCAGAAACACTTCTCGTAGTAGATAATCTGATTTGTGTTGTTTCCTTGATTGTTACCACCCATAAATGAAGTACTTAGACATGCACATTGAATGCTTCATCATTGTGTTGTAGTGAATGATTACCACACTTAAAAGAAGTACTCGAAGAAGAAACTCTTCTCGTAGTAGGATAGACGCCTTGTGGAGTTTTCTTGAAAGATTACCGCCGGTAAATGAAATATTCTAATCATAAACACATCTGGTAGTAGGATAAAATGATTTGTGGTGTTTTTTATGAATGGTTACCTCCATTAGATGAAGTACTCAGACCAGAAACACTTCTCGCAGTGGGATAAGATGCTTTGTGGTGTTTTCTTGATTGTTTACTACACATAAATTAATTACTCAGACATTAAGCATATATGATCCTCGTGGTGTTTGAGTGAATGGTTACCACCCTTAAATGAAGTATTTGAAGAAAAACACCTCTCCTAGTATGCTATAATGCTCTGTGGGGTTTTCTTGAATTTATTTGTGGTATTTTCTTGATTGTTTACCGCCTATAAATGAAGTACTTGTGGATGAAGCACTTAGAGTGGTATTCAATGCTTCTATTTTAGTGTTTTAGTTAAGGGTTACCACCATTAAATGATGTACTCGAAGAAGAAACACTTCTCGTAGTAGGGTATGATGCTTTGTGGCTTTTTCATGAAACGTTACCCACAAATGAAGTCCTCTGAGAAGAAACATTTCTCGTAGAAGGAGAAGATGCTATGTGGTGTTTTCTTTAATAGTTACCACCCATAAATGAAGTAATATGATATGAAACACTTCTCGTAGTAGGAAAAGATGCTTTGTGATTTTTTTTAATGGTTAGCACCCATAAATGAAGTACTCAGATCAGAAACTTTTCTCGTAGAAGGATAATATGCTCTGTTGTGTTTTCTTGAATGATTACCACCCACAATTGAAGTACTCAGATCAGAAACACTTCTCGTAGAAGGATAATATGCTCTGTGGTGTTTTCTTGAGTGACTACCACCCACAATTGAAGTACTCATATCAGAAACACTTCTCGTAGAAGGATAATATGCTCTGTGGTGTTTTCTTGAGTGATTACCACCCACAATTGAAGTACTCAGATCAGAAACACTTCTCGTAGAAGGATAATATGCTCTGTGGTGTTTTCTTGTGTGATTACCACCCACAATTGATGTACTCAGATCAGAAACACTTCTCGTAGTAGATAATCTGATTTGTGTTGTTTCCTTGATTGTTACCACCCATAAATGAAGTACTTAGACATGCACATTGAATGCTTCATCATTGTGTTGTAGTGAATGATTACCACACTTAAAAGAAGTACTCGAAGAAGAAACTCTTCTCGTAGTAGGATAGACGCCTTGTGGAGTTTTCTTGAAAGATTACCGCCGGTAAATGAAATATTCTAATCATAAACACATCTGGTAGTAGGATAAAATGATTTGTGGTGTTTTTTATGAATGGTTACCTCCATTAGATGAAGTACTCAGACCAGAAACACTTCTCGCAGTGGGATAAGATGCTTTGTGGTGTTTTCTTGATTGTTTACTACACATAAATTAATTACTCAGACATTAAGCATATATGATCCTCGTGGTGTTTGAGTGAATGGTTACCACCCTGAAATGAAGTATTTGAAGAAAAACACCTCTCCTAGTATGCTATAATGCTCTGTGGGGTTTTCTTGAATTTATTTGTGGTATTTTCTTGATTGTTTACCGCCTATAAATGAAGTACTTGTGGATGAAGCACTTAGAGTGGTATTCAATGCTTCTATTTTAGTGTTTTAGTTAAGGGTTACCACCATTAAATGATGTACTCGAAGAAGAAACACTTCTCGTAGTAGGGTATGATGCTTTGTGGCTTTTTCATGAAACGTTACCCACAAATGAAGTTCTCTGAGAAGAAACATTTCTCGTAGAAGGAGAAGATGCTATGTGGTGTTTTCTTTAATAGTTAGCACCCATAAATTAAGTAATATGATTTGAAACACTTCTCGTAGTAGGAAAAGATGCTTTGTGATTTTTTTTAATGGTTAGCACCCATAAATGAAGTACTCAGATCAGAAACTTTTCTCGTAGAAGGATAATATGCTCTGTTGTGTTTTCTTGAATGATTACCACCCACAATTGAAGTACTCAGATCAGAAACACTTCTCGTAGAAGGATAATATGCTCTGTGGTGTTTTCTTGAGTGACTACCACCCACAATTGAAGTACTCATATCAGAAACACTTCTCGTAGAAGGATAATATGCTCTGTGGTGTTTTCTTGAGTGATTACCACCCACAATTGAAGTACTCAGATCAGAAACACTTCTCGTAGAAGGATAATATGCTCTGTGGTGTTTTCTTGTGTGATTACCACCCACAATTGATGTACTCAGATCAGAAACACTTCTCGTAGTAGATAATCTGATTTGTGTTGTTTCCTTGATTGTTACCACCCATAAATGAAGTACTTAGACATGCACATTGAATGCTTCATCATTGTGTTGTAGTGAATGGTTACCACACTTAAAAGAAGTACTCGAAGAAGAAACTCTTCTCGTAGTAGGATAGATGCCTTGTGGAGTTTTCTTGAAAGATTACCGCCGGTAAATGAAATATTCTAATCATAAACACATCTGGTAGTAGGATAAAATGATTTGTGGTGTTTTTTATGAATGGTTACCTCCATTAGATGAAGTACTCAGACCAGAAACACTTCTCGCAGTGGGATAAGATGCTTTGTGGTGTTTTCTTGATTGTTTACTACACATAAATTAATTACTCAGAAATTAAGCATATATGATCCTCGTGGTGTTTGAGTGAATGGTTACCACCCTTAAATGAAGTATTTGAAGAAAAACACCTCTCCTAGTATGCTATGATGCTCTGTGGGGTTTTCTTGAATTTATTTGTGGTGTTTTCTTGATTGTTTACCGCCCATAAATGAAGTACTTGTGGATGAAGCACTTAGAGTGGTATTCAATGCTTCTATTTTAGTGTTTTATTTAAGGGTTACCACCATTAAATGATGTACTCGAAGAAGAAACACTTCTCGTAGTAGGGTATGATGCTTTGTGGCTTTTTCATGAAACGTTACCCACAAATGAAGTCCTCTGAGAAGAAACATTTCTCGTAGAAGGAGAAGATGCTATGTGGTGTTTTCTTTAATAGTTACCACCCATAAATAAAGTAATATGATTTGAAACACTTCTCGTAGTAGGAAAAGATGCTTTGTGATTTTTTTTAATGGTTAGCACCCATAAATGAAGTACTCAGATCAGAAACTTTTCTCGTAGAAGGATAATATGCTCTGTTGTGTTTTCTTGAATGATTACCACCCACAATTGAAGTACTCAGATCAGAAACACTTCTCGTAGAAGGATAATATTCTAATCATAAACACATCTGGTAGTAGGATAAAATGATTTGTGGTGTTTTTTATGAATGGTTACCTCCATTAGATGAAGTACTCAGACCAGAAACACTTCTCGCAGTGGGATAAGATGCTTTGTGGTGTTTTCTTGATTGTTTACTACACATAAATTAATTACTCAGACATTAAGCATATATGATCCTCGTGGTGTTTGAGTGAATGGTTACCACCCTTAAATGAAGTATTTGAAGAAAAACACCTCTCCTAGTATGCTATAATGCTCTGTGGGGTTTTCTTGAATTTATTTGTGGTATTTTCTTGATTGTTTACCGCCCATAAATGAAGTACTTGTGTATGAAGCACTTAGAGTGGTATTCAATGCTTCTATTTTAGTGTTTTAGTTAAGGGTTACCACCATTAAATGATGTACTCGAAGAAGAAACACTTCTCGTAGTAGGGTATGATGCTTTGTGGCTTTTTCATGAAACGTTACCCACAAATGAAGTCCTCTGAGAAGAAACATTTCTCGTAGAAGGAGAAGATGCTATGTGGTGTTTTATTTAATAGTTACCACCCATAAATGAAGTAATATGATTTGAAACACTTCTCGTAGTAGGAAAAGATGCTTTGTGATTTTTTTTAATGGTTAGCACCCATAAATGAAGTACTCAGATCAGAAACTTTTCTCGTAGAAGGATAATATGCTCTGTTGTGTTTTCTTGAATGATTACCACCCACAATTGAAGTACTCAGATCAGAAACACTTCTCGTAGAAGGATAATATGCTCTGTGGTGTTTTCTTGAGTGACTACCACCCACAATTGAAGTACTCATATCAGAAACACTTCTCGTAGAAGGATAATATGCTCTGTGGTGTTTTCTTGAGTGATTACCACCCACAATTGAAGTACTCAGATCAGAAACACTTCTCGTAGAAGGATAATATGCTCTGTGGTGTTTTCTTGTGTGATTACCACCCACAATTGATGTACTCAGATCAGAAACACTTCTCGTAGTAGATAATCTGATTTGTGTTGTTTCCTTGATTGTTACCACCCATAAATGAAGTACTTAGACATGCACATTGAATGCTTCATGATTGTGTTGTAGTGAATGATTACCACACTTAAAAGAAGTACTCGAAGAAGAAACTCTTCTCGTAGTAGGATAGACGCCTTGTGGAGTTTTCTTGAAAGATTACCTCCGGTAAATGAAATATTCTAATCATAAACACATCTGGTAGTAGGATAAAATGATTTGTGGTGTTTTTTATGAATGGTTACCTCCATTAGATGAAGTACTCAGACCAGAAACACTTCTCGCAGTGGGATAAGATGCTTTGTGGTGTTTTCTTGATTGTTTACTACACATAAATTAATTACTCAGACATTAAGCATATATGATCCTCGTGGTGTTTGAGTGAATGGTTACCACCCTCAAATGAAGTATTTGAAGAAAAACACCTCTCCTAGTATGCTATGATGCTCTGTGGGGTTTTTTGAATTTATTTGTGGTGTTTTCTTGATTGTTTACCGCCCATAAATGAAGTACTTGTGGATGAAGCACTTAGAGTGGTATTCAATGCTTCTATTTTAGTGTTTTAGTTAAGGATTACCACCATTAAATGATGTACTCGAAGAAGAAACACTTCTCGTAGTAGGGTATGATGCTTTGTGGCTTTTTCATGAAACGTTACCCACAAATGAAGTTCTCTGAGAAGAAACATTTCTCGTAGAATGAGAAGATGCTATGTGGTGTTTTCTTTAATAGTTACCACCCATAAATGAAGTAATATGATTTGAAACACTTCTCGTAGTAGGAAAATATGCTTTGTGATTTTTTTTAATGGTTAGCACCCATAAATGAAGTACTCAGATCAGAAACTTTTCTCGTAGAAGGATAATATGCTCTGTTGTGTTTTCTTGAATGATTACCACCCACAATTGAAGTACTCAGATCAGAAACACTTCTCGTAGAAGGATAATATGCTCTGTGGTGTTTTCTTGAGTGACTACCACCCACAATTGAAGTACCAATATCAGAAACACTTCTCGTAGAAGGATAATATGCTCTGTGGTGTTTTCTTGAGTGATTACCACCCACAATTGAAGTACTCAGATCAGAAACACTTCTCGTAGAAGGATAATATGCTCTGTGGTGTTTTCTTGTGTGATTACCACCCACAATTGATGTACTCAGATCAGAAACACTTCTCGTAGTAGATAATCTGATTTGTGTTGTTTCCTTGATTGTTACCACCCATAAATGAAGTACTTAGACATGCACATTGAATGCTTCATCATTGTGTTGTAGTGAATGATTACCACACTTAAAAGAAGTACTCGAAGAAGAAACTCTTCTCGTAGTAGGATAGACGCCTTGTGGAGTTTTCTTGAAAGATTACCGCCGGTAAATGAAATATTCTAATCATAAACACATCTGGTAGTAGGATAAAATGATTTGTGGTGTTTTTTATGAATGGTTACCTCCATTAGATGAAGTACTCAGACCAGAAACACTTCTCGCAGTGGGATAAGATGCTTTGTGGTGTTTTCTTGATTGTTTACTACACATAAATTAATTACTCAGACATTAAGCATATATGATCCTCGTGGTGTTTGAGTGAATGGTTACCACCCTTAAATGAAGTATTTGAAGAAAAACACCTCTCCTAGTATGCTATAATGCTCTGTGGGGTTTTCTTGAATTTATTTGTGGTATTTTCTTGATTGTTTACCGCCTATAAATGAAGTACTTGTGGATGAAGCACTTAGAGTGGTATTCAATGCTTCTATTTTAGTGTTTTAGTTAAGGGTTACCACCATTAAATGATGTACTCGAAGAAGAAACACTTCTCGTAGTAGGGTATGATGCTTTGTGGCTTTTTCATGAAACGTTACCCACAAATGAAGTCCTCTGAGAAGAAACATTTCTCGTAGAAGGAGAAGATGCTATGTGGTGTTTTCTTTAATAGTTACCACCCATAAATGAAGTAATATGATATGAAACACTTCTCGTAGTAGGAAAAGATGCTTTGTGATTTTTTTTAATGGTTAGCACCCATAAATGAAGTACTCAGATCAGAAACTTTTCTCGTAGAAGGATAATATGCTCTGTTGTGTTTTCTTGAATGATTACCACCCACAATTGAAGTACTCAGATCAGAAACACTTCTCGTAGAAGGATAATATGCTCTGTGGTGTTTTCTTGAGTGACTACCACCCACAATTGAAGTACTCATATCAGAAACACTTCTCGTAGAAGGATAATATGCTCTGTGGTGTTTTCTTGAGTGATTACCACCCACAATTGAAGTACTCAGATCAGAAACACTTCTCGTAGAAGGATAATATGCTCTGTGGTGTTTTCTTGTGTGATTACCACCCACAATTGATGTACTCAGATCAGAAACACTTCTCGTAGTAGATAATCTGATTTGTGTTGTTTCCTTGATTGTTACCACCCATAAATGAAGTACTTAGACATGCACATTGAATGCTTCATCATTGTGTTGTAGTGAATGATTACCACACTTAAAAGAAGTACTCGAAGAAGAAACTCTTCTCGTAGTAGGATAGACGCCTTGTGGAGTTTTCTTGAAAGATTACCGCCGGTAAATGAAATATTCTAATCATAAACACATCTGGTAGTAGGATAAAATGATTTGTGGTGTTTTTTATGAATGGTTACCTCCATTAGATTAAGTACTCAGACCAGAAACACTTCTCGCAGTGGGATAAGATGCTTTGTGGTGTTTTCTTGATTGTTTACTACACATAAATTAATTACTCAGACATTAAGCAGATATGATCCTCGTGGTGTTTGAGTGAATGGTTACCACCCTGAAATGAAGTATTTGAAGAAAAACACCTCTCCTAGTATGCTATAATGCTCTGTGGGGTTTTCTTGAATTTATTTGTGGTATTTTCTTGATTGTTTACCGCCTATAAATGAAGTACTTGTGGATGAAGCACTTAGAGTGGTATTCAATGCTTCTATTTTAGTGTTTTAGTTAAGGGTTACCACCATTAAATGATGTACTCGAAGAAGAAACACTTCTCGTAGTAGGGTATGATGCTTTGTGGCTTTTTCATGAAACGTTACCCACAAATGAAGTTCTCTGAGAAGAAACATTTCTCGTAGAAGGAGAAGATGCTATGTGGTGTTTTCTTTAATAGTTACCACCCATAAATTAAGTAATATGATTTGAAACACTTCTCGTAGTAGGAAAAGATACTTTGTGATTTTTTTTAATGGTTAGCACCCATAAATGAAGTACTCAGATCAGAAACTTTTCTCGTAGAAGGATAATATGCTCTGTTGTGTTTTCTTGAATGATTACCACCCACAATTGAAGTACTCAGATCAGAAACACTTCACGTAGAAGGATAATATGCTCTGTGGTGTTTTCTTGAGTGACTACCACCCACAATTGAAGTACTCATATCGGAAACACTTCTCGTAGAAGGATAATATGCTCTGTGGTGTTTTCTTGAGTGATTACCACCCACAATTGACGTACTCAGTTCAGAAAAACTTCTCGTAGAAGGATAATATGCTCTGTGGTGTTTTCTTGTGTGATTACCACCCACAATTGATGTACTCAGATCAGAAACACTTCTCGTAGTAGATAATCTGATTTGTGTTGTTTCCTTGATTGTTACCACCCATAAATGAAGTACTTAGACATGCACATTGAATGCTTCATCATTGTGTTGTAGTGAATGATTACCACACTTAAAAGAAGTACTCGAAGAAGAAACTCTTCTCGTAGTAGGATAGACGCCTTGTGGAGTTTTCTTGAAAGATTACCGCCGGTAAATGAAATATTCTAATCATAAACACATCTGGTAGTAGGATAAAATGATTTGTGCTGTTTTTTATGAATGGTTACCTCCATTAGATGAAGTACTCAGACCAGAAACACTTCTCGCAGTGGGATAAGATGCTTTGTGTTGTTTTCTTGATTGTTTACTACACATAAATTAATTACTCAGACATTAAGCATATATGATCCTCGTGGTGTTTGAGTGAATGGTTACCACCCTCAAATGAAGTATTTGAAGAAAAACACCTCTCCTAGTATGCTATGATGCTCTGTGGGGTTTTTTGAATTTATTTGTGGTGTTTTCTTGATTGTTTACCGCCCATAAATGAAGTACTTGTGGATGAAGCACTTAGAGTGGTATTCAATGCTTCTATTTTAGTGTTTTAGTTAAGGATTACCACCATTAAATGATGTACTCGAAGAAGAAACACTTCTCGTAGTAGGGTATGATGCTTTGTGGCTTTTTCATGAAACGTTACCCACAAATGAAGTTCTCTGAGAAGAAACATTTCTCGTAGAATGAGAAGATGCTATGTGGTGTTTTCTTTAATAGTTACCACCCATAAATGAAGTAATATGATTTGAAACACTTCTCGTAGTAGGAAAATATGCTTTGTGATTTTTTTTAATGGTTAGCACCCATAAATGAAGTACTCAGATCAGAAACTTTTCTCGTAGAAGGATAATATGCTCTGTTGTGTTTTCTTGAATGATTACCACCCACAATTGAAGTACTCAGATCAGAAACACTTCTCGTAGAAGGATAATATTCTAATCATAAACACATCTGGTAGTAGGATAAAATGATTTGTGGTGTTTTTTATGAATGGTTACCTCCATTAGATGAAGTACTCAGACCAGAAACACTTCTCGCAGTGGGATAAGATGCTTTGTGGTGTTTTCTTGATTGTTTACTACACATAAATTAATTACTCAGACATTAAGCATATATGATCCTCGTGGTGTTTGAGTGATTGGTTACCACCCTTAAATGAAGTATTTGAAGAAAAACACCTCTCCTAGTATGCTATAATGCTCTGTGGGGTTTTCTTGAATTTATTTGTGGTATTTTCTTGATTGTTTACCGCCCATAAATGAAGTACTTGTGGATGAAGCACTTAGAGTGGTATTCAATGCTTCTATTTTAGTGTTTTAGTTAAGGGTTACCACCATTAAATGATGTACTCGAAGAAGAAACACTTCTCGTAGTAGGGTATGATGCTTTGTGGCTTTTTCATGAAACGTTACCCACAAATGAAGTCCTCTGAGAAGAAACATTTCTCGTAGAAGGAGAAGATGCTATGTGGTGTTTTCTTTAATAGTTACCACCCATAAATGAAGTAATATGATTTGAAACACTTCTCGTAGTAGGAAAAGATGCTTTGTGATTTTTTTTAATGGTTAGCACCCATAAATGAAGTACTCAGATCAGAAACTTTTCTCGTAGAAGGATAATATGCTCTGTGGTGTTTTCTTGAGTGACTACCACCCACAATTGAAGTACTCATATCAGAAACACTTCTCGTAGAAGGATAATATGCTCTGTGGTGTTTTCTTGAGTGATTACCACCCACAATTGACGTACTCAGATCAGAAACACTTCTCGTAGAAGGATAATATGCTCTGTGGTGTTTTCTTGTGTGATTACCACCCACAATTGATGTACTCAGATCAGAAACACTTCTCGTAGTAGATAATCTGATTTGTGTTGTTTCCTTGATTGTTACCACCCATAAATGAAGTACTTAGACATGCACATTGAATGCTTCATCATTGTGTTGTAGTGAATGATTACCACACTTAAAAGAAGTACTCGAAGAAGAAACTCTTCTCGTAGTAGGATAGACGCCTTGTGGAGTTTTCTTGAAAGATTACCGCCGGTAAATGAAATATTCTAATCATAAACACATCTGGTAGTAGGATAAAATGATTTGTGCTGTTTTTTATGACTGGTTACCTCCATTAGATGAAGTACTCCGACCAGAAACACTTCTCGCAGTGGGATAAGATGCTTTGTGGTGTTTTCTTGATTGTTTACTACACATAAATTAATTACTCAGACATTAAGCATATATGATCCTCGTGGTGTTTGAGTGAATGGTTACCACCCTCAAATGAAGTATTTGAAGAAAAACACCTCTCCTAGTATGCTATGATGCTCTGTGGGGTTTTTTGAATTTATTTGTGGTGTTTTCTTGATTGTTTACCGCCCATAAATGAAGTACTTGTGGATGAAGCACTTAGAGTGGTATTCAATGCTTCTATTTTAGTGTTTTAGTTAAGGATTACCACCATTAAATGATGTACTCGAAGAAGAAACACTTCTCGTAGTAGGGTATGATGCTTTGTGGCTTTTTCATGAAACGTTACCCACAAATGAAGTTCTCTTAGAAGAAACATTTCTCGTAGAAGGAGAAGATGCTATGTGGTGTTTTCTTTAATAGTTACCACCCATAAATGAAGTAATATGATTTGAAACACTTCTCGTAGTAGAAAAATATGCTTTGTGATTTTTTTTAATGGTTAGCACCCATAAATGAAGTACTCAGATCAGAAACTTTTCTCGTAGAAGGATAATATGCTCTGTTGTGTTTTCTTGAATGATTACCACCCACAATTGAAGTACTCAGATCAGAAACACTTCTCGTAGAAGGATAATATGCTCTGTGGTGTTTTCTTGAGTGACTACCACCCACAATTGAAGTACTCATATCAGAAACACTTCTCGTAGAAGGATAATATGCTCTGTGGTGTTTTCTTGAGTGATTACCACCCACAATTGAAGTACTCAGGTCAGAAACACTTCTCGTAGAAGGATAATATGCTCTGTGGTGTTTTCTTGTGTGATTACCACCCACAATTGATGTACTCAGATCAGAAACACTTCTCGTAGTAGATAATCTGATTTGTGTTGTTTCCTTGATTGTTACCACCCATAAATGAAGTACTTAGACATGCACATTGAATGCTTCATCATTGTGTTGTAGTGAATGATTACCACACTTAAAAGAAGTACTCGAAGAAGAAACTCTTCTCGTAGTAGGATAGACGCCTTGTGGAGTTTTCTTGAAAGATTACCGCCGGTAAATGAAATATTCTAATCATAAACACATCTGGTAGTAGGATAAAATGATTTGTGGTGTTTTTTATGAATGGTTACCTCCATTAGATGAAGTACTCAGACCAGAAACACTTCTCGCAGTGGGATAAGATGCTTTGTGGTGTTTTCTTGATTGTTTACTACACATAAATTAATTACTCAGACATTAAGCATATATGATCCTCGTGGTGTTTGAGTGAATGGTTACCACCCTCAAATGAAGTATTTGAAGAAAAACACCTCTCCTAGTATGCTATGATGCTCTGTGGGGTTTTTTGAATTTATTTGTGGTGTTTTCTTGATTGTTTACCGCCCATAAATGAAGTACTTGTGGATGAAGCACTTAGAGTGGTATTCAATGCTTCTATTTTAGTGTTTTAGTTAAGGATTACCACCATTAAATGATGTACTCGAAGAAGAAACACTTCTCGTAGTAGGGTATGATGTTTTGTGGCTTTTTCATGAAACGTTACCCACAAATGAAGTTCTCTGAGAAGAAACATTTCTCGTAGAAGGAGACGATGCTATGTGGTGTTTTCTTTAATAGTTACCACCCATAAATGAAGTAATATGATTTGAAACACTTCTCGTAGTAGGAAAAGATGCTTTGTGATTTTTTTTAATGGTTAGCACCCATAAATGAAGTACTCAGATGAGAAACTTTTCTCGTAGAAGGATAATATGCTCTGTTGTGTTTTCTTGAATGATTACCACCCACAATTGAAGTACTCAGATCAGAAACACTTCTCGTAGAAGGATAATATTCTAATCATAAACACATCTGGTAGTAGGATAAAATGATTTGTGGTTTTTTTTATGAATGGTTACCTCCATTAGATGAAGTACTCAGACCAGAAACACTTCTCGCAGTGGGATAAGATGCTTTGTGGTGTTTTCTTGATTGTTTACTACACATAAATTAATTACTCAGACATTAAGCATATATGATCCTCGTGGTGTTTGAGTGATTGGTTACCACCCTTAAATGAAGTATTTGAAGAAAAACACCTCTCCTAGTATGCTATAATGCTCTGTGGGGTTTTCTTGAATTTATTTGTGGTATTTTCTTGATTGTTTACCGCCCATAAATGAAGTACTTGTGGATGAAGCACTTAGAGTGGTATTCAATGCTTCTATTTTAGTGTTTTAGTTAAGGGTTACCACCATTAAATGATGTACTCGAAGAAGAAACACTTCTCGTAGTAGGGTATGATGCTTTGTGGCTTTTTCATGAAACGTTACCCACAAATGAAGTCCTCTGAGAAGAAACATTTCTCGTAGAAGGAGAAGATGCTATGTGGTGTTTTCTTTAATAGTTACCACCCATAAATGAAGTAATATGATTTGAAACACTTCTCGTAGTAGGAAAAGATGCTTTGTGATTTTTTTTAATGGTTAGCACCCATAAATGAAGTACTCAGATCAGAAACTTTTCTCGTAGAAGGATAATATGCTCTGTGGTGTTTTCTTGAGTGACTACCACCCACAATTGAAGTACTCATATCAGAAACACTTCTCGTAGAAGGATAATATGCTCTGTGGTGTTTTCTTGAGTGATTACCACCCACAATTGACGTACTCAGATCAGAAACACTTCTCGTAGAAGGATAATATGCTCTGTGGTGTTTTCTTGTGTGATTACCACCCACAATTGATGTACTCAGATCAGAAACACTTCTCGTAGTAGATAATCTGATTTGTGTTGTTTCCTTGATTGTTACCACCCATAAATGAAGTACTTAGACATGCACATTGAATGCTTCATGATTGTGTTGTAGTGAATGATTACCACACTTAAAAGAAGTACTCGAAGAAGAAACTCTTCTCGTAGTAGGATAGACGCCTTGTGGAGTTTTCTTGAAAGATTACCGCCGGTAAATGAAATATTCTAATCATAAACACATCTGGTAGTAGGATAAAATGATTTGTGATGTTTTTTATGAATGGTTACCTCCATTAGATGAAGTACTCAGACCAGAAACACTTCTCGCAGTGGGATAAGATGCTTTGTGGTGTTTTCTTGATTGTTTACTACACATAAATTAATTACTCAGACATTAAGCATATATGATCCTCGTGGTGTTTGAGTGAATGGTTACCACCCTCAAATGAAGTATTTGAAGAAAAACACCTCTCCTAGTATGCTATGATGCTCTGTGGGGTTTTTTGAATTTATTTGTGGTGTTTTCTTGATTGTTTACCGCCCATAAATGAAGTACTTGTGGATGAAGCACTTAGAGTGGTATTCAATGCTTCTATTTTAGTGTTTTAGTTAAGGATTACCACCATTAAATGATGTACTCGAAGAAGAAACACTTCTCGTAGTAGGGTATGATGTTTTGTGGCTTTTTCATGAAACGTTACCCACAAATGAAGTTCTCTGAGAAGAAACATTTCTCGTAGAAGGAGAAGATGCTATGTGGTGTTTTCTTTAATAGTTACCACCCATAAATGAAGTAATATGATTTGAAACACTTCTCGTAGTAGGAAAATATGCTTTGTGATTTTTTTTAATGGTTAGCACCCATAAATGAAGTACTCAGATCAGAAACTTTTCTCGTAGAAGGATAATATGCTCTGTTGTGTTTTCTTGAATGATTACCACCCACAATTGAGGTACTCAGATCAGAAACACTTCTCGTAGAAGGATAATATTCTAATCATAAACACATCTGGTAGTAGGATAAAATGATTTGTGGTGTTTTTTATGAATGGTTACCTCCATTAGATGAAGTACTCAGACCAGAAACACTTCTCGCAGTGGGATAAGATGCTTTGTGGTGTTTTCTTGATTGTTTACTACACATAAATTAATTACTCAGACATTAAGCATATATGATCCTCGTGGTGTTTGAGTGAATGGTTACCACCCTCAAATGAAGTATTTGAAGAAAAACACCTCTCCTAGTATGCTATGATGCTCTGTGGGGTTTTTTGAATTTATTTGTGGTGTTTTCTTGATTGTTTACCGCCCATAAATGAAGTACTTGTGGATGAAGCACTTAGAGTGGTATTCAATGCTTCTATTTTAGTGTTTTAGTTAAGGATTACCACCATTAAATGATGTACTCGAAGAAGAAACACTTCTCGTAGTAGGGTATGATGCTTTGTGGCTTTTTCATGAAACGTTACCCACAAATGAAGTTCTCTGAGGAGAAACATTTCTCGTAGAAGGAGAAGATGCTATGTGGTGTTTTCTTTAATAGTTACCACCCATAAATGAAGTAATATGATTTGAAACACTTCTCGTAGTAGGAAAATATGCTTTGTGATTTTTTTTAATGGTTAGCACCCATAAATGAAGTACTCAGATCAGAAACTTTTCTCGTAGAAGGATAATATGCTCTGTTGTGTTTTCTTGAATGATTACCACCCACAATTGAGGTACTCAGATCAGAAACACTTCTCGTAGAAGGATAATATTCTAATCATAAACACATCTGGTAGTAGGATAAAATGATTTGTGGTGTTTTTTATGAATGGTTACCTCCATTAGATGAAGTACTCAGACCAGAAACACTTCTCGCAGTGGGATAAGATGCTTTGTGGTGTTTTCTTGATTGTTTACTACACATAAATTAATTACTCAGACATTAAGCATATATGATCCTCGTGGTGTTTGAGTGAATGGTTACCACCCTTAAATGAAGTATTTGAAGAAAAACACCTCTCCTAGTATGCTATAATGCTCTGTGGGGTTTTCTTGAATTTATTTGTGGTATTTTCTTGATTGTTTACCGCCCATAAATGAAGTACTTGTGGATGAAGCACTTAGAGTGGTATTCAATGCTTCTATTTTAGTGTTTTAGTTAAGGGTTACCACCATTAAATGATGTACTCGAAGAAGAAACACTTCTCGTAGTAGGGTATGATGCTTTGTGGCTTTTTCATGAAACGTTACCCACAAATGAAGTCCTCTGAGAAGAAACATTTCTCGTAGAAGGAGAAGATGCTATGTGGTGTTTTCTTTAATAGTTACCACCCATAAATGAAGTAATATGATTTGAAACACTTCTCGTAGTAGGAAAAGATGCTTTGTGATTTTTTTTAATGGTTAGCACCCATAAATGAAGTACTCAGATCAGAAACTTTTCTCGTAGAAGGATAATATGCTCTGTGGTGTTTTCTTGAGTGACTACCACCCACAATTGAAGTACTCATATCAGAAACACTTCTCGTAGAAGGATAATATGCTCTGTGGTGTTTTCTTGAGTGATTACCACCCACAATTGACGTACTCAGATCAGAAACACTTCTCGTAGAAGGATAATATGCTCTGTGGTGTTTTCTTGTGTGATTACCACCCACAATTGATGTACTCAGATCAGAAACACTTCTCGTAGTAGATAATCTGATTTGTGTTGTTTCCTTGATTGTTACCACCCATAAATGAAGTACTTAGACATGCACATTGAATGCTTCATCATTGTGTTGTAGTGAATGATTACCACACTTAAAAGAAGTACTCGAAGAAGAAACTCTTCTCGTAGTAGGATAGACGCCTTGTGGAGTTTTCTTGAAAGATTACCGCCGGTAAATGAAATATTCTAATCATAAACACATCTGGTAGTAGGATAAAATGATTTGTGCTATTTTTTATGAATGGTTACCTCCATTAGATGAAGTACTCAGACCAGAAACACTTCTCGCAGTGGGATAAGATGCTTTGTGGTGTTTTCTTGATTGTTTACTACACATAAATTAATTACTCAGACATTAAGCATATATGATCCTCGTGGTGTTTGAGTGAATGGTTACCACCCTCAAATGAAGTATTTGAAGAAAAACACCTCTCCTAGTATGCTATGATGCTCTGTGGGGTTTTTTGAATTTATCTGTGGTGTTTTCTTGATTGTTTACCGCCCATAAATGAAGTACTTGTGGATGAAGCACTTAGAGTGGTATTCAATGCTTCTATTTTAGTGTTTTAGTTAAGGATTACCACCATTAAATGATGTACTCGAAGAAGAAACACTTCTCGTAGTAGGGTATGATGCTTTGTGGCTTTTTTATGAAACGTTACCCACAAATGAAGTTCTCTTAGAAGAAACATTTCTCGTAGAAGGAGAAGATGCTATGTGGTGTTTTCTTTAATAGTTACCACCCATAAATGAAGTAATATGATTTGAAACACTTCTCGTAGTAGAAAAATATGCTTTGTGATTTTTTTTAATGGTTAGCACCCATAAATGAAGTACTCAGATCAGAAACTTTTCTCGTAGAAGGATAATATGCTCTGTTGTGTTTTCTTGAATGATTACCACCCACAATTGATGTACTCAGATCAGAAACACTTCTCGTAGAAGGATAATATGCTCTGTGGTGTTTTCTTGAGTGACTACCACCCACAATTGAAGTACTCATATCAGAAACACTTCTCGTAGAAGGATAATATGCTCTGTGGTGTTTTCTTGAGTGATTACCACCCACAATTGAAGTACTCAGATCAGAAACACTTCTCGTAGAAGGATAATATGCTCTGTGGTGTTTTCTTGTGTGATTACCACCCACAATTGATGTACTCAGATCAGAAACACTTCTCGTAGTAGATAATCTGATTTGTGTTGTTTCCTTGATTGTTACCACCCATAAATGAAGTACTTAGACATGCACATTGAATGCTTCATGATTGTGTTGTAGTGAATGATTACCACACTTAAAAGAAGTACTCGAAGAAGAAACTCTTCTCGTAGTAGGATAGACGCCTTGTGGAGTTTTCTTGAAAGATTACCGCCGGTAAATGAAATATTCTAATCATAAACACATCTGGTAGTAGGATAAAATGATTTGTGCTGTTTTTTATGAATGGTTACCTCCATTAGATGAAGTACTCAGACCAGAAACACTTCTCGCAGTGGGATAAAATGCTTTGTGGTGTTTTCTTGATTGTTTACTACACATAAATTAATTACTCAGACATTAAGCATATATGATCCTCGTGGTGTTTGAGTGAATGGTTACCACCCTCAAATGAAGTATTTGAAGAAAAACACCTCTCCTAGTATGCTATGATGCTCTGTGGGTTTTTTGAATTTATTTGTGGTGTTTTCTTGATTGTTTACCGCCCATAAATGAAGTACTTGTGGATGAAGCACTTAGAGTGGTATTCAATGCTTCTATTTTAGTGTTTTAGTTAAGGATTACCACCATTAAATGATGTACTCGAAGAACAAACACTTCTCGTAGTAGGGTATGATGCTTTGTGGCTTTTTCATGAAACGTTACCCACAAATGAAGTTCTCTGAGGAGAAACATTTCTCGTAGAAGGAGAAGATGCTATGTGGTGTTTTCTTTAATAGTTACCACCCATAAATGAAGTAATATGATTTGAAACACTTCTCGTAGTAGGAAAATATGCTTTGTGATTTTTTTTAATGGTTAGCACCCATAAATGAAGTACTCAGATCAGAAACTTTTCTCGTAGAAGGATAATATGCTCTGTTGTGTTTTCTTGAATGATTACCACCCACAATTGAAGTACTCAGATCAGAAACACTTCTCGTAGAAGGATAATATTCTAATCATAAACACATCTGGTAGTAGGATAAAATGATTTGTGGTGTTTTTTATGAATGGTTACCTCCATTAGATGAAGTACTCAGACCAGAAACACTTCTCGCAGTGGGATAAGATGCTTTGTGTTGTTTTCTTGATTGTTTACTACACATAAATTCATTACTCAGACATTAAGCATATATGATCCTCGTGGTGTTTAAGTGATTGGTTACCACCCTTAAATGAAGTATTTGAAGAAAAACACCTCTCCTAGTATGCTATAATGCTCTGTGGGGTTTTCTTGAATTTATTTGTGGTATTTTCTTGATTGTTTACCGCCCATAAATGAAGTACTTGTGGATGAAGCACTTAGAGTGGTATTCAATGCTTCTATTTTAGTGTTTTAGTTAAGGGTTACCACCATTAAATGATGTACTCGAAGAAGAAACACTTCTCGTAGTAGGGTATGATGCTTTGTGGCTTTTTCATGAAACGTTACCCACAAATGAAGTCCTCTGAGAAGAAACATTTCTCGTAGAAGGAGAAGATGCTATGTGGTGTTTTCTTTAATAGTTACCACCCATAAATGAAGTAATATGATTTGAAACACTTCTCGTAGTAGGAAAAGATGCTTTGTGATTTTTTTTAATGGTTAGCACCCATAAATGAAGTACTCAGATCAGAAACTTTTCTCGTAGAAGGATAATATGCTCTGTGGTGTTTTCTTGAGTGACTACCACCCACAATTGAAGTACTCATATCAGAAACACTTCTCGTAGATGGATAATATGCTTTGTGGTGTTTTCTTGAGTGATTACCACCCACAATTGACGTACTCAGATCAGAAACACTTCTCGTAGAAGGATAATATGCTCTGTGGTGTTTTCTTGTGTGATTACCACCCACAATTGATGTACTCAGATCAGAAACACTTCTCGTAGTAGATAATCTGATTTGTGTTGTTTCCTTGATTGTTACCACCCATAAATGAAGTACTTAGACATGCACATTGAATGCTTCATCATTGTGTTGTAGTGAATGATTACCACACTTAAAAGAAGTACTCGAAGAAGAAACTCTTCTCGTAGTAGGATAGACGTCTTGTGGAGTTTTCTTGAAAGATTACCGCCGGTAAATGAAATATTCTAATCATAAACACATCTGGTAGTAGGATAAAATGATTTGTGCTGTTTTTTATGAATGGTTACCTCCATTAGATGAAGTACTCAGACCAGAAACACTTCTCGCAGTGGGATAAGATGCTTTGTGGTGTTTTCTTGATTGTTTACTACACATAAATTAATTACTCAGACATTAAGCATATATGATCCTCGTGGTGTTTGAGTGAATGGTTACCACCCTCAAATGAAGTTTTTGAAGAAAAACACCTCTCCTAGTATGCTATGATGCTCTGTGGGGTTTTTTGAATTTATTTGTGGTGTTTTCTTGATTGTTTACCGCCCATAAATGAAGTACTTGTGGATGAAGCACTTAGAGTGGTATTCAATGCTTCTATTTTAGTGTTTTAGTTAAGGATTACCACCATTAAATGATGTACTCGAAGAAGAAACACTTCTCGTAGTAGGGTATGATGCTTTGTGGCTTTTTCATGAAACGTTACCCACAAATGAAGTTCTCTCAGGAGAAACATTTCTCGTAGAAGGAGAAGATGCTATGTGGTGTTTTCTTTAATAGTTACCACCCATAAATGAAGTAATATGATTTGAAACACTTCTCGTAGTAGGAAAATATGCTTTGTGATTTTTTTTAATGGTTAGCACCCATAAATGAAGTACTCAGATCAGAAACTTTTCTCGTAGAAGGATAATATGCTCTGTTGTGTTTTCTTGAATGATTACCACCCACAATTGAGGTACTCAGATCAGAAACACTTCTCGTAGAAGGATAATATTCTAATCATAAACACATCTGGTAGTAGGATAAAATGATTTGTGGTGTTTTTTATGAATGGTTACCTCCATTAGATGAAGTACTCAGACCAGAAACACATCTCGCAGTGGGATAAGATGCTTTGTGGTGTTTTCTTGATTGTTTACTACACATAAATTAATTACTCAGACATTAAGCATATATGATCCTCGTGGTGTTTGAGTGAATGGTTACCACCCTCAAATGAAGTATTTGAAGAAAAACACCTCTCCTAGTATGCTATGATGCTCTGTGGGGTTTTTTGAATTTATTTGTGGTGTTTTCTTGATTGTTTACCGCCCATAAATGAAGTACTTGTGGATGAAGCACTTAGAGTGGTATTCAATGCTTCTATTTTAGTGTTTTAGTTAAGGGTTACCACCATTAAATGATGTACTCGAAGAAGAAACACTTCTCGTAGTAGGGTATGATGCTTTGTGGCTTTTTCATGAAACGTTACCCACAAATGAAGTCCTCTGAGAAGAAACATTTCTCGTAGAAGGAGAAGATGCTATGTGGTGTTTTCTTTAATAGTTACCACCCATAAATGAAGTAATATGATTTGAAACACTTCTCGTAGTAGGAAAAGATGCTTTGTGATTTTTTTTAATGGTTAGCACCCATAAATGAAGTACTCAGATCAGAAACTTTTCTCGTAGAAGGATAATATGCTTTGTGGTGTTTTCTTGAGTGACTACCACCCACAATTGAAGTACTCATATCAGAAACACTTCTCGTAGAAGGATAATATGCTCTGTGGTGTTTTCTTGAGTGATTACCACCCACAATTGACGTACTCAGATCAGAAACACTTCTCGTAGAAGGATAATATGCTCTGTGGTGTTTTCTTGTGTGATTACCACCCACAATTGATGTACTCAGATCAGAAACACTTCTCGTAGTAGATAATCTGATTTGTGTTGTTTCCTTGATTGTTACCACCCATAAATGAAGTACTTAGACATGCACATTGAATGCTTCATCATTGTGTTGTAGTGAATGATTACCACACTTAAAAGAAGTACTCGAAGAAGAAACTCTTCTCGTAGTAGGATAGACGCCTTGTGGAGTTTTTTGAAAGATTACCGCCGGTAAATGAAATATTCTAATCATAAACACATCTGGTAGTAGGATAAAATGATTTGTGGTGTTTTTTATGAATGGTTACCTCCATTAGATGAAGTACTCAGACCAGAAACACTTCTCGCAGTGGGATAAAATGCTTTGTGGTGTTTTCTTGATTGTTTACTACACATAAATTAATTACTCAGACATTAAGCATATATGATCCTCGTGGTGTTTGAGTGAATGGTTACCACCCTCAAATGAAGTATTTGAAGAAAAACACCTCTCCTAGTATGCTATGATGCTCTGTGGGGTTTTCTTGAATTTATTTGTGGTGTTTTCTTGATTGTTTACCGCCCATAAATGAAGTACTTGTGGATGAAGCACTTAGAGTGGTATTCAATGCTTCTATTTTAGTGTTTTAGTTAAGGATTACCACCATTAAATGATGTACTCGAAGAAGAAACACTTCTCGTAGTAGGGTATGATGCTTTGTGGCTTTTTCATGAAACGTTACCCACAAATGAAGTTCTCTGAGAAGAAACATTTCTCGTAGAAGGAGAAGATGCTATGTGGTGTTTTCTTTAATAGTTACCACCCATAAATGAAGTAATATGATTTGAAACACTTCTCGTAGTAGGAAAAGATGCTTTGTGATTTTTTTTAATGGTTAGCACCCATAAATGAAGTACTCAGATCAGAAACTTTTCTCGTAGAAGGATAATATGCTCTGTTGTGTTTTCTTGAATGATTACCACCCACAATTGAAGTACTCAGATCAGAAACACTTCTCGTAGAAGGATAATATGCTCTGTGGTGTTTTCTTGAGTGACTACCACCCACAATTGAAGTACTCATATCAGAAACACTTCTCGTAGAAGGATAATATGCTCTGTGGTGTTTTCTTGAGTGATTACCACCCACAAATGAAGTACTCAGATCAGAAACACTTCTCGCAGTGGGATAAGATGCTTTGTGGTGTTTTCTTGATTGTTTACTACACATAAATTAATTACTCAGACATTAAGCATATATGATCCTCGTGGTGTTTGAGTGAATGGTTACCACCCTTAAATGAAGTATTTGAAGAAAAACACCTCTCCTAGTATGCTATAATGCTCTGTTGGGTTTTCTTGAATTTATTTGTGGTATTTTCTTGATTGTTTACCGCCCATAAATGAAGTACTTGTGGATGAAGCACTTAGAGTGGTATTCAATGCTTCTATTTTAGTGTTTTAGTTAAGGGTTACCACCATTAAATGATGTACTCGAAGAAGAAACACTTCTCGTAGTAGGGTATGATGCTTTGTGGCTTTTTCATGAAACGTTACCCACAAATGAAGTCCTCTGAGAAGAAACATTTCTCGTAGAAGGAGAAGATGCTATGTGGTGTTTTCTTTAATAGTTACCACCCATAAATGAAGTAATATGATTTGAAACACTTCTCGTAGTAGGAAAAGATGCTTTGTGATTTTTTTTAATGGTTAGCACCCATAAATGAAGTACTCAGATCAGAAACTTTTCTCGTAGAAGGATAATATGCTCTGTGGTGTTTTCTTGAGTGACTACCACCCACAATTGAAGTACTCATATCAGAAACACTTCTCGTAGAAGGATAATATGCTCTGTGGTGTTTTCTTGAGTGATTACCACCCACAATTGACGTACTCAGATCAGAAACACTTCTCGTAGAAGGATAATATGCTCTGTGGTGTTTTCTTGTGTGATTACCACCCACAATTGATGTACTCAGATCAGAAACACTTCTCGTAGTAGATAATCTGATTTGTGTTGTTTCCTTGATTGTTACCACCCATAAATGAAGTACTTAGACATGCACATTGAATGCTTCATCATTGTGTTGTAGTGAATGATTACCACACTTAAAAGAAGTACTCGAAGAAGAAACTCTTCTCGTAGTAGGATAGACGCCTTGTGGAGTTTTCTTGAAAGATTACCGCCGGTAAATGAAATATTCTAATCATAAACACATCTGGTAGTAGGATAAAATGATTTGTGGTGTTTTTTATGAATGGTTACCTCCATTAGATGAAGTACTCAGACCAGAAACACTTCTCGCAGTGGGATAAAATGCTTTGTGGTGTTTTCTTGATTGTTTACTACACATAAATTAATTACTCAGACATTAAGCATATATGATCCTCGTGGTGTTTGAGTGAATGGTTACCACCCTCAAATGAAGTATTTGAAGAAAAACACCTCTCCTAGTATGCTATGATGCTCTGTGGGGTTTTCTTGAATTTATTTGTGGTGTTTTCTTGATTGTTTACCGCCCATAAATGAAGTACTTGTGGATGAAGCACTTAGAGTGGTATTCAATGCTTCTATTTTAGTGTTTTAGTTAAGGATTACCACCATTAAATGATGTACTCGAAGAAGAAACACTTCTCGTAGTAGGGTATGATGCTTTGTGGCTTTTTCATGAAACGTTACCCACAAATGAAGTTCTCTGAGAAGAAACATTTCTCGTAGAAGGAGAAGATGCTATGTGGTGTTTTCTTTAATAGTTACCACCCATAAATGAAGTAATATGATTTGAAACACTTCTCGTAGTAGGAAAAGATGCTTTGTGATTTTTTTTAATGGTTAGCACCCATAAATGAAGTACTCAGATCAGAAACTTTTCTCGTAGAAGGATAATATGCTCTGTTGTGTTTTCTTGAATGATTACCACCCACAATTGAAGTACTCAGATCAGAAACACTTCTCGTAGAAGGATAATATGCTCTGTGGTGTTTTCTTGAGTGACTACCACCCACAATTGAAGTACTCATATCAGAAACACTTCTCGTAGAAGGATAATATGCTCTGTGGTGTTTTCTTGAGTGATTACCACCCACAAATGAAGTACTCAGATCAGAAACACTTCTCGTAGAAGGATAATATGCTCTGTGGTGTTTTCTTGTGTGATTACCACCCACAATTGATGTACTCAGATCAGAAACACTTCTCGTAGTAGATAATCTGATTTGTGTTGTTTCCTTGATTGTTACCACCCATAAATGAAGTACTTAGACATGCACATTGAATGCTTCATCATTGTGTTGTAGTGAGTGATTACCACACTTAAAAGAAGTACTCGAAGAAGAAACTCTTCTCGTAGTAGGATAGATGCCTTGTGGAGTTTTCTTGAAAGATTACCGCCGGCAAATGAAATATTCTACTCATAAACACATCTGGTAGTAGGATAAAATGATTTGTGGTGTTTTTTATGAATGGTTACCTCCATTAGATGAAGTACTCAGACCAGAAACACTTCTCGCAGTAGGATAAGATGCTTTGTGGTGTTTTCTTGATTGTTTACTACACATAAATTAATTACTCAGACATTAAGCATATATGATCCTCGTGGTGTTTGAGTGAATGGTTACCACCCTTAAATGAAGTATTTGAAGAAAAACACCTCTCCTAGTATGCTATGATGCTCTGTGGGGTTTTCTTGAATTTATTTGTGGTGTTTTCTTGATTGTTTACCGCCCATAAATGAAGTACTTGTGGATGAAGCACTTAGAGTGGTATTCAATGCTTCTATTTTAGTGTTTTATTTAAGGGTTACCACCATTAAATGATGTACTCGAAGAAGAAACACTTCTCGTAGTAGGGTATGATGCTTTGTGGCTTTTTCATGAAACGTTACCCACAAATGAAGTCCTCTGAGAAAAAACATTTCTCGTAGAAGGAGAAGATGATATGTGGTGTTTTCTTTAATAGTTACCACCCATAAATAAAGTAATATGATTTGAAACACTTCTCGTAGTAGGAAAAGATGCTTTGTGATTTTTTTTAATGGTTAGCACCCATAAATGAAGTACTCAGATCAGAAACTTTTCTCGTAGAAGGATAATATGCTCTGTTGTGTTTTCTTGAATGATTACCACCCACAATTGAAGTACTCAGATCAGAAACACTTCTCGTAGAAGGATAATATTCTAATCATAAACACATCTGGTAGTAGGATAAAATGATTTGTGGTGTTTTTTATGAATGGTTACCTCCATTAGATGAAGTACTCAGACCAGAAACACTTCTCGCAGTGGGATAAGATGCTTTGTGGTGTTTTCTTGATTGTTTACTACACATAAATTAATTACTCAGACATTAAGCATATATGATCCTCGTGGTGTTTGAGTGAATGGTTACCACCCTTAAATGAAGTATTTGAAGAAAAACACCTCTCCTAGTATGCTATAATGCTCTGTGGGGTTTTCTTGAATTTATTTGTGGTATTTTCTTGATTGTTTACCGCCCATAAATGAAGTACTTGTGGATGAAGCACTTAGAGTGGTATTCAATGCTTCTATTTTAGTGTTTTAGTTAAGGGTTACCACCATTAAATGATGTACTCGAAGAAGAAACACTTCTCGTAGTAGGGTATGATGCTTTGTGGCTTTTTCATGAAACGTTACCCACAAATGAAGTCCTCTGAGAAGAAACATTTCTCGTAGAAGGAGAAGATGCTATGTGGTGTTTTCTTTAATAGTTACCACCCATAAATGAAGTAATATGATTTGAAACACTTCTCGTAGTAGGAAAAGATGCTTTGTGATTTTTTTTAATGGTTAGCACCCATAAATGAAGTACTCAGATCAGAAACTTTTCTCGTAGAAGGATAATATGCTCTGTTGTGTTTTCTTGAATGATTACCACCCACAATTGAAGTACTCAGATCAGAAACACTTCTCGTAGAAGGATAATATGCTCTGTGGTGTTTTCTTGAGTGACTACCACCCACAATTGAAGTACTCATATCAGAAACACTTCTCGTAGAAGGATAATATGCTCTGTGGTGTTTTCTTGAGTGATTACCACCCACAATTGAAGTACTCAGATCAGAAACACTTCTCGTAGAAGGATAATATGCTCTGTGGTGTTTTCTTGTGTGATTACCACCCACAATTGATGTACTCAGATCAGAAACACTTCTCGTAGTAGATAATCTGATTTGTGTTGTTTCCTTGATTGTTACCACCCATAAATGAAGTACTTAGACATGCACATTGAATGCTTCATCATTGTGTTGTAGTGAATGATTACCACACTTAAAAGAAGTACTCGAAGAAGAAACTCTTCTCGTAGTAGGATAGACGCCTTGTGGAGTTTTCTTGAAAGATTACCGCCGGTAAATGAAATATTCTAATCATAAACACATCTGGTAGTAGGATAAAATGATTTGTGGTGTTTTTTATGAATGGTTACCTCCATTAGATGAAGTACTCAGACCAGAAACACTTCTCGCAGTGGGATAAGATGCTTTGTGGTGTTTTCTTGATTGTTTACTACACATAAATTAATTACTCAGACATTAAGCATATATGATCCTCGTGGTGTTTGAGTGAATGGTTACCACCCTCAAATGAAGTATTTGAAGAAAAACACCTCTCCTAGTATGCTATGATGCTCTGTGGGGTTTTCTTGAATTTATTTGTGGTGTTTTCTTGATTGTTTACCGCCCATAAATGAAGTACTTGTGGATGAAGCACTTAGACTGGTATTCAATGCTTCTATTTTAGTGTTTTAGTTAAGGATTACCACCATTAAATGATGTACTCGAAGAAGAAACACTTCTCGTAGTAGGGTATGATGCTTTGTGGCTTTTTCATGAAACGTTACCCACAAATGAAGTTCTCTGAGAAGAAACATTTCTCGTAGAAGGAGAAGATGCTATGTGGTGTTTTCTTTAATAGTTACCACCCATAAATGAAGTAATATGATTTGAAACACTTCTCGTAGTAGGGAAAGATGCTTTGTGATTTTTTTTAATGATTAGCACCCATAAATGAAGTACTCAGATCAGAAACTTTTCTCGTAGAAGGATAATATGCTCTGTTGTGTTTTCTTGAATGATTACCACCCACAATTGAAGTACTCAGATCAGAAACACTTATCGTAGAAGGATAATATGCTCTGTGGTGTTTTCTTGAGTGACTACCACCCACAATTGAAGTACTCAGATCAGAAACACTTCTCGTAGAAGGATAATATGCTCTGTGGTGTTTTCTTGAGTGATTACCACCCACAATTGAAGTACTCAGATCAGAAACACTTCTCGTAGTAGATAATCTGATTTTTGTTGTTTCCTTGATTGTTACCACCCATAAATGAAGTACTAAGATGTGCACATTGAATGCTTCATCATTGTGTTGTAGTGAATGGTTACCACACTTAAAAAAGTATTCGAAGAAGAAACTCTTCTCGTAGTAGGATAGATGCCTTGTGGAGTTTTCTTGAAAGATTATCACCGGTAAATGAAATATTCTAATCATAAACACATATGGTTGTAGGATAAAATGATTTGTGGTGTTTTTTATGAATGGTTACCTCCATTAGATGAAGTACTCAGACCAGAAACACTTGTCGCAGTGGGATAAGATGCTTTGTGGTGTTTTCTTGATTGTTTACTACACATAAATTAATTACTCAGACATTAAGCATATATGATCCTCGTGGTGTTTCAGTGAATGGTTACTACCCTTAAATGAAGTATTTGAAGAAAAACACCTCTCCTAGTATGCTATGATGCTCTGTGGGGTTTTCTTGAATTGATTTGGTGTGTTTTCTTGATTGTTTACCGCCCATAAATGAAGTACTTGTGGATGAAGCACTTAGAGTGGTATTTAATGCTTCTATTTTAGTGTTTTAGTTAATGGTTACCACCATTAAATGATGTACTCGAAGAAGAAACACTTCTCGTAGTAGGGTATGATGCTTTGTGGCTTTTTCATGAAACGTTACCCACAAATGAAGTCCTCTGAGAAGAAACATTTCTCGTAGAAGGAGAAGATGCTATGTGGTGTTTTCTTTAATAGTTACCACCCATAAATGAAGTAATATGATTTGAAACACTTCTCGTAGTAGGAAAAGATGCTTTGTGATTTTTTTTAATGGTTAGCACCCATAAATGAAGTACTCAGATCAGAAACTTTTCTCGTAGAAGGATAATATGCTCTGTTGTGTTTTCTTGAATGATTACCACCCACAATTGAAGTACTCAGATCAGAAACACTTCTCGTAGAAGGATAATATGCTCTGTGGTGTTTTCTTGAGTGACTACCACCCACAATTGAAGTACTCAGATCAGAAACACTTCTCGTAGAAGGATAATATGCTCTGTGGTGTTTTCTTGAGTGATTACCACCCACAATTGAAGTACTCAGATCAGAAACACTTCTCGTAGTAGATAATCTGATTTGTGTTGTTTCCTTGATTGTTACCACCCATAAATGGAGTACTTAGACATTCACATTGAATGCTTCATCATTGTGTTGTAGTGAATGGTTACCACACTTAAAAGAAGTACTCGAAGAAGAAACTCTTCTCGTAGTAGGATAGATGCCTTGTGGAGTTTTCTTGAAAGATTACCGCCGGTAAATGAAATATTCTAATCATAAACACATCTGGTAGTAGGATAAAATGATTTGTGGTGTTTTTTATGAATGGTTACCTCCATTAGATGAAGTACTCAGACCAGAAACACTTCTCGCAGTGGGATAAGATGCTTTGTGGTGTTTTCTTGATTGTTTACTACACATAAATTAATTACTCAGACATTAAGCACATATGATCCTCGTGGTGTTTGAGTGAATGGTTACCACCCTTAAATGAAGTATTTGAAGAAAAACACCTCTCCTAGTATGCTATAATGCTCTGTGGGGTTTTCTTGAATTTATTTGTGGTGTTTTCTTGATTGTTTACCGCCCATAAATGAAGTACTTGTGGATGAAGCACTTAGAGTGGTATTCAATGCTTCTATTTTAGTGTTTTAGTTAAGGGTTACCACCATTAAATGATGTACTCGAAGAAGAAACACTTCTCGTAGTAGGGTATGATGCTTTGTGGCTTTTTCATGAAACGTTACCCACAAATGAAGTCCTCTGAGAAGAAACATTTCTCGTAGAAGGAGAAGATGCTATGTGGTGTTTTCTTGAATGATTACCACCCACAATTGAAGTACTCAGATCAGAAACACTTCTCGTAGAAGGATAATATTCTAATCATAAACACATCTGGTAGTAGGATAAAATGATTTGTGGTGTTTTTTATGAATGGTTACCTCCATTAGATGAAGTACTCAGACCAGAAACACTTCTCGCAGTGGGATAAGATGCTTTGTGGTGTTTTCTTGATTGTTTACTACACATAAATTAATTACTCAGACATTAAGCATATATGATCCTCGTGGTGTTTGAGTGAATGATTACCACCCTTAAATGAAGTATTTGAAGAAAAACACCTCTCCTAGTATGCTATAATGCTCTGTGGGGTTTTCTTGAATTTATTTGTGGTGTTTTCTTGATTGTTTACCGCCCATAAATGAAGTACTTGTGGATGAAGCACTTAGAGTGGTATTCAATGCTTCTATTTTAGTGTTTTAGTTAAGGGTTACCACCATTAAATGATGTACTCGAAGAAGAAACACTTCTCGTAGTAGGGTATGATGCTTTGTGGCTTTTTCATGAAACGTTACCCACAAATGAAGTCCTCTGAGAAGAAACATTTCTCGTAGAAGGAGAAGATGCTATGTGGTGTTTTCTTTAATAGTTACCACCCATAAATGAAGTAATATGATTTGAAACACTTCTCGTAGTAGGAAAAGATGCTTTGTGATTTTTTTTAATGGTTAGCACCCATAAATGAAGTACTCAGATCAGAAACTTTTCTCGTAGAAGGATAATATGCTCTGTTGTGTTTTCTTGAATGATTACCACCCACAATTGAAGTACTCAGATCAGAAACACTTCTCGTAGAAGGATAATATGCTCTGTGGTGTTTTCTTGAGTGACTACCACCCACAATTGAAGTACTCATATCAGAAACACTTCTCGTAGAAGGATAATATGCTCTGTGGTGTTTTCTTGAGTGATTACCACCCACAATTGAAGTACTCAGATCAGAAACACTTCTCGTAGAAGGATAATATGCTCTGTGGTGTTTTCTTGTGTGATTACCACCCACAATTGATGTACTCAGATCAGAAACACTTCTCGTAGTAGATAATCTGATTTGTGTTGTTTCCTTGATTGTTACCACCCATAAATGAAGTACTTAGACATGCACATTGAATGCTTCATCATTGTGTTGTAGTGAATGATTACCACACTTAAAAGAAGTACTCGAAGAAGAAACTCTTCTCGTAGTAGGATAGACGCCTTGTGGAGTTTTCTTGAAAGATTACCGCCGGTAAATGAAATATTCTAATCATAAACACATCTGGTAGTAGGATAAAATGATTTGTGGTGTTTTTTATGAATGGTTACCTCCATTAGATTAAGTACTCAGACCAGAAACACTTCTCGCAGTGGGATAAGATGCTTTGTGGTGTTTTCTTGATTGTTTACTACACATAAATTAATTACTCAGACATTAAGCATATATGATCCTCGTGGTGTTTGAGTGAATGGTTACCACCCTCAAATGAAGTATTTGAAGAAAAACACCTCTCCTAGTATGCTATGATGCTCTGTGGGGTTTTCTTGAATTTATTTGTGGTGTTTTCTTGATTGTTTACCGCCCATAAATGAAGTACTTGTGGATGAAGCACTTAGACTGGTATTCAATGCTTCTATTTTAGTGTTTTAGTTAAGGATTACCACCATTAAATGATGTACTCGAAGAAGAAACACTTCTCGTAGTAGGGTATGATGCTTTGTGGCTTTTTCATGAAACGTTACCCACAAATGAAGTTCTCTGAGAAGAAACATTTCTCGTAGAAGGAGAAGATGCTATGTGGTGTTTTCTTTAATAGTTACCACCCATAAATGAAGTAATATGATTTGAAACACTTCTCGTAGTAGGGAAAGATGCTTTGTGATTTTTTTTAATGATTAGCACCCATAAATGAAGTACTCAGATTAGAAACTTTTCTCGTAGAAGGATAATATGCTCTGTTGTGTTTTCTTGAATGATTACCACCCACAATTGAAGTACTCAGATCAGAAACACTTATCGTAGAAGGATAATATGCTCTGTGGTGTTTTCTTGAGTGACTACCACCCACAATTGAAGTACTCAGATCAGAAACACTTCTCGTAGAAGGATAATATGCTCTGTGGTGTTTTCTTGAGTGATTACCACCCACAATTGAAGTACTCAGATCAGAAACACTTCTCGTAGTAGATAATCTGATTTTTGTTGTTTCCTTGATTGTTACCACCCATAAATGAAGTACTAAGATGTGCACATTGAATGCTTCATCATTGTGTTGTAGTGAATGGTTACCACACTTAAAAAAGTATTCGAAGAAGAAACTCTTCTCGTAGTAGGATAGATGCCTTGTGGAGTTTTCTTGAAAGATTATCACCGGTAAATGAAATATTCTAATCATAAACACATATGGTTGTAGGATAAAATGATTTGTGGTGTTTTTTATGAATGGTTACCTCCATTAGATGAAGTACTCAGACCAGAAACACTTGTCGCAGTGGGATAAGATGCTTTGTGGTGTTTTCTTGATTGTTTACTACACATAAATTAATTACTCAGACATTAAGCATATATGATCCTCGTGGTGTTTCAGTGAATGGTTACTACCCTTAAATGAAGTATTTGAAGAAAAACACCTCTCCTAGTATGCTATGATGCTCTGTGGGGTTTTCTTGAATTGATTTGGTGTGTTTTCTTGATTGTTTACCGCCCATAAATGAAGTACTTGTGGATGAAGCACTTAGAGTGGTATTTAATGCTTCTATTTTAGTGTTTTAGTTAATGGTTACCACCATTAAATGATGTACTCGAAGAAGAAACACTTCTCGTAGTAGGGTATGATGCTTTGTGGCTTTTTCATGAAACGTTACCCACAAATGAAGTCCTCTGAGAAGAAACATTTCTCGTAGAAGGAGAAGATGCTATGTGGTGTTTTCTTTAATTGTTACCACCCATAAATGAAGTAATATGATTTGAAACACTTCTCGTAGTAGGAATAGATGCTTTGTGATTTTTTTTAATGGTTAGCACCCATAAATGAAGTACTCAGATCAGAAACTTTTCTCGTAGAAGGATAATATGCTCTGTTGTGTTTTCTTGAATGATTACCACCCACAATTGAAGTACTCAGATCAGAAACACTTCTCGTAGAAGGATAATATGCTCTGTGGTGTTTTCTTGAGTGACTACCACCCACAATTGAAGTACTCAGATCAGAAACACTTCTCGTAGAAGGATAATATGCTCTGTGGTGTTTTCTTGAGTGATTACCACCCACAATTGAAGTACTCAGATCAGAAACACTTCTCGTAGTAGATAATCTGATTTGTGTTGTTTCCTTGATTGTTACCACCCATAAATGGAGTACTTAGACATTCACATTGAATGCTTCATCATTGTGTTGTAGTGAATGGTTACCACACTTAAAAGAAGTACTCGAAGAAGAAACTCTTCTCGTAGTAGGACAGATGCCTTGTGGAGTTTTCTTGAAAGATTACCGCCGGTAAATGAAATATTCTAATCATAAACACATCTGGTAGTAGGATAAAATGATTTGTGGTGTTTTTTATGAATGGTTACCTCCATTAGATGAAGTACTCAGACCAGAAACACTTCTCGCAGTGGGATAAGATGCTTTGTGGTGTTTTCTTGATTGTTTACTACACATAAATTAATTACTCAGACATTAAGCATATATGATCCTCGTGGTGTTTGAGTGAATGGTTACCACCCTTAAATGAAGTATTTGAAGAAAAACACCTCTCCTAGTATGCTATAATGCTCTGTGGGGTTTTCTTGAATTTATTTGTGGTGTTTTCTTGATTGTTTACCGCCCATAAATGAAGTACTTGTGGATGAAGCACTTAGAGTGGTATTCAATGCTTCTATTTTAGTGTTTTAGTTAAGGGTTACCACCATTAAATGATGTACTCGAAGAAGAAACACTTCTCGTAGTAGGGTATGATGCTTTGTGGCTTTTTCATGAAACGTTACCCACAAATGAAGTCCTCTGAGAAGAAACATTTCTCGTAGAAGGAGAAGATGCTATGTGGTGTTTTCTTGAATGATTACCACCCACAATTGAAGTACTCAGATCAGAAACACTTCTCGTAGAAGGATAATATTCTAATCATAAACACATCTGGTAGTAGGATAAAATGATTTGTGGTGTTTTTTATGAATGGTTACCTCCATTAGATGAAGTACTCAGACCAGAAACACTTCTCGCAGTGGGATAAGATGCTTTGTGGTGTTTTCTTGATTGTTTACTACACATAAATTAATTACTCAGACATTAAGCATATATGATCCTCGTGGTGTTTGAGTGAATGATTACCACCCTTAAATGAAGTATTTGAAGAAAAACACCTCTCCTAGTAAGCTATAATGCTCTGTGGGGTTTTCTTGAATTTATTTGTGGTGTTTTCTTGATTGTTTACCGCCCATAAATGAAGTACTTGTGGATGAAGCACTTAGAGTGGTATTCAATGCTTCTATTTTAGTGTTTTAGTTAAGGGTTACCACCATTAAATGATGTACTCGAAGAAGAAACACTTCTCGTAGTAGGGTATGATGCTTTGTGGCTTTTTCATGAAACGTTACCCACAAATGAAGTCCTCTGAGAAGAAACATTTCTCGTAGAAGGAGAAGATGCTATGTGGTGTTTTCTTTAATAGTTACCACCCATAAATGAAGTAATATGATTTGAAACACTTCTCGTAGTAGGAAAAGATGCTTTGTGATTTTTTTTAATGGTTAGCACCCATAAATGAAGTACTCAGATCAGAAACTTTTCTCGTAGAAGGATAATATGCTCTGTTGTGTTTTCTTGAATGATTACCACCCACAATTGAAGTACTCAGATCAGAAACACTTCTCGTAGAAGGATAATATGCTCTGTGGTGTTTTCTTGAGTGACTACCACCCACAATTGAAGTACTCATATCAGAAACACTTCTCGTAGAAGGATAATATGCTCTGTGGTGTTTTCTTGAGTGATTACCACCCACAATTGAAGTACTCAGATCAGAAACACTTCTCGTAGAAGGATAATATGCTCTGTGGTGTTTTCTTGTGTGATTACCACCCACAATTGATGTACTCAGATCAGAAACACTTCTCGTAGTAGATAATCTGATTTGTGTTGTTTCCTTGATTGTTACCACCCATAAATGAAGTACTTAGACATGCACATTGAATGCTTCATCATTGTGTTGTAGTGAATGATTACCACACTTTAAAGAAGTACTCGAAGAAGAAACTCTTCTCGTAGTAGGATAGACGCCTTGTGGAGTTTTCTTGAAAGATTACCGCCGGTAAATGAAATATTCTAATCATAAACACATCTGGTAGTAGGATAAAATGATTTGTGGTGTTTTTTATGAATGGTTACCTCCATTAGATGAAGTACTCAGACCAGAAACACTTCTCACAGTGGGATAAGATGCTTTGTGGTGTTTTCTTGATTGTTTACTACACATAAATTAATTACTCAGACATTAAGCATATATGATCCTCGTGGTGTTTGAGTGAATGGTTACCACCCTCAAATGAAGTATTTGAAGAAAAACACCTCTCCTAGTATGCTATGATGCTCTGTGGGGTTTTCTTGAATTTATTTGTGGTGTTTTCTTGATTGTTTACCGCCCATAAATGAAGTACTTGTGGATGAAGCACTTAGACTGGTATTCAATGCTTCTATTTTAGTGTTTTAGTTAAGGATTACCACCATTAAATGATGTACTCGAAGAAGAAACACTTCTCGTAGTAGGGTATGATGCTTTGTGGCTTTTTCATGAAACGTTACCCACAAATGAAGTTCTCTGAGAAGAAACATTTCTCGTAGAAGGAGAAGATGCTATGTGGTGTTTTCTTTAATAGTTACCACCCATAAATGAAGTAATATGATTTGAAACACTTCTCGTAGTAGGGAAAGATGCTTTGTGATTTTTTTTAATGATTAGCACCCATAAATGAAGTACTCAGATTAGAAACTTTTCTCGTAGAAGGATAATATGCTCTGTTGTGTTTTCTTGAATGATTACCACCCACAATTGAAGTACTCAGATCAGAAACACTTATCGTAGAAGGATAATATGCTCTGTGGTGTTTTCTTGAGTGACTACCACCCACAATTGAAGTACTCAGATCAGAAACACTTCTCGTAGAAGGATAATATGCTCTGTGGTGTTTTCTTGAGTGATTACCACCCACAATTGAAGTACTCAGATCAGAAACACTTCTCGTAGTAGATAATCTGATTTTTGTTGTTTCCTTGATTGTTACCACCCATAAATGAAGTACTAAGATGTGCACATTGAATGCTTCATCATTGTGTTGTAGTGAATGGTTACCACACTTAAAAAAGTATTCGAAGAAGAAACTCTTCTCGTAGTAGGATAGATGCCTTGTGGAGTTTTCTTGAAAGATTATCACCGGTAAATGAAATATTCTAATCATAAACACATATGGTTGTAGGATAAAATGATTTGTGGTGTTTTTTATGAATGGTTACCTCCATTAGATGAAGTACTCAGACCAGAAACACTTGTCGCAGTGGGATAAGATGCTTTGTGGTGTTTTCTTGATTGTTTACTACACATAAATTAATTACTCAGACATTAAGCATATATGATCCTCGTGGTGTTTCAGTGAATGGTTACTACCCTTAAATGAAGTATTTGAAGAAAAACACCTCTCCTAGTATGCTATGATGCTCTGTGGGGTTTTCTTGAATTGATTTGGTGTGTTTTCTTGATTGTTTACCGCCCATAAATGAAGTACTTGTGGATGAAGCACTTAGAGTGGTATTTAATGCTTCTATTTTAGTGTTTTAGTTAATGGTTACCACCATTAAATGATGTACTCGAAGAAGAAACACTTCTCGTAGTAGGGTATGATGCTTTGTGGCTTTTTCATGAAACGTTACCCACAAATGAAGTCCTCTGAGAAGAAACATTTCTCGTAGAAGGAGAAGATGCTATGTGGTGTTTTCTTTAATTGTTACCACCCATAAATGAAGTAATATGATTTGAAACACTTCTCGTAGTAGGAATAGATGCTTTGTGATTTTTTTTAATGGTTAGCACCCATAAATGAAGTACTCAGATCAGAAACTTTTCTCGTAGAAGGATAATATGCTCTGTTGTGTTTTCTTGAATGATTACCACCCACAATTGAAGTACTCAGATCAGAAACACTTCTCGTAGAAGGATAATATGCTCTATGGTGTTTTCTTGAGTCACTACCACCCACAATTGAAGTACTCAGATCAGAAACACTTCTGGTAGAAGGATAATATGCTCTGTTGTGTTTTATTGAATGATTACCACCCACAATTGAAGTACTCAGATCAGAAACACTTCTCGTAGAAGGATAATATTCTAATCATAAACACATCTGGTAGTAGGATAAAATGATTTGTGGTGTTTTTTATGAATGGTTACCTCCATTAGATGAAGTACTCAGACCAGAAACACTTCTCGCAGTGGGATAAGATGCTTTGTGGTGTTTTCTTGATTGTTTACTACACATAAATTAATTACTCAGACATTAAGCATATATGATCCTCGTGGTGTTTGAGTGAATGGTTACCACCTTCAAATGAAGTATTTGAAGAAAAACACCTCTCCTAGTATGCTATGATGCTCTGTGGGGTTTTCTTGAATTTATTTGTGGTGTTTTCTTGATTGTTTACCGCCCATAAATGAAGTACTTGTGGATGAAGCACTTAGAGTGGTATTCAATGCTTCTATTTTAGTGTTTTAGTTAAGGATTACCACCATTAAAAGATGTACTCGAAGAAGAAACACTTCTCGTAGTAGGGTATGATGCTTTGTGGCTTTTTCATGAAACGTTACCCACAAATGAAGTCCTCTGAGAAGAAACATTTCTCGTAGAAGGAGAAGATGCTATGTGGTGTTTTCTTTAATAGTTACCACCCATAAATGAAGTAATATGATTTGAAACACTTCTCGTAGTAGGAAAAGATGCTTTGTGATTTTTTTTAATGGTTAGCACCCATAAATGAAGTACTCAGATCAGAAACTTTTCTCGTAGAAGGATAATATGCTCTGTTGTGTTTTCTTGAATGATTACCACCCACAATTGAAGTACTCAGATCAGAAACACTTCTCGTAGAAGGATAATATGCTCTGTGGTGTTTTCTTGAGTGACTACCACCCACAATTGAAGTACTCATATCAGAAACACTTCTCGTAGAAGGATAATATGCTCTGTGGTGTTTTCTTGAGTGATTACCACCCACAATTGAAGTACTCAGATCAGAAACACTTCTCGTAGAAGGATAATATGCTCTGTGGTGTTTTCTTGTGTGATTACCACCCACAATTGATGTACTCAGATCAGAAACACTTCTCGTAGTAGATAATCTGATTTGTGTTGTTTCCTTGATTGTTACCACCCATAAATGAAGTACTTAGACATGCACATTGAATGCTTCATCATTGTGTTGTAGTGAATGATTACCACACTTTAAAGAAGTACTCGAAGAAGAAACTCTTCTCGTAGTAGGATAGACGCCTTGTGGAGTTTTCTTGAAAGATTACCGCCGGTAAATGAAATATTCTAATCATAAACACATCTGGTAGTAGGATAAAATGATTTGTGGTGTTTTTTATGAATGGTTACCTCCATTAGATGAAGTACTCAGACCAGAAACACTTCTCGCAGTGGGATAAGATGCTTTGTGGTGTTTTCTTGATTGTTTACTACACATAAATTAATTACTCAGACATTAAGCATATATGATCCTCGTGGTGTTTGAGTGAATGGTTACCACCCTCAAATGAAGTATTTGAAGAAAAACACCTCTCCTAGTATGCTATGATGCTCTGTGGGGTTTTCTTGAATTTATTTGTGGTGTTTTCTTGATTGTTTACCGCCCATAAATGAAGTACTTGTGGATGAAGCACTTAGACTGGTATTCAATGCTTCTATTTTAGTGTTTTAGTTAAGGATTACCACCATTAAATGATGTACTCGAAGAAGAAACACTTCTCGTAGTAGGGTATGATGCTTTGTGGCTTTTTCATGAAACGTTACCCACAAATGAAGTTCTCTGAGAAGAAACATTTCTCGTAGAAGGAGAAGATGCTATGTGGTGTTTTCTTTAATAGTTACCACCCATAAATGAAGTAATATGATTTGAAACACTTCTCGTAGTAGGGAAAGATGCTTTGTGATTTTTTTTAATGATTAGCACCCATAAATGAAGTACTCAGATTAGAAACTTTTCTCGTAGAAGGATAATATGCTCTGTTGTGTTTTCTTGAATGATTACCACCCACAATTGAAGTACTCAGATCAGAAACACTTATCGTAGAAGGATAATATGCTCTGTGGTGTTTTCTTGAGTGACTACCACCCACAATTGAAGTACTCAGATCAGAAACACTTCTCGTAGAAGGATAATATGCTCTGTGGTGTTTTCTTGAGTGATTACCACCCACAATTGAAGTACTCAGATCAGAAACACTTCTCGTAGTAGATAATCTGATTTTTGTTGTTTCCTTGATTGTTACCACCCATAAATGAAGTACTAAGATGTGCACATTGAATGCTTCATCATTGTGTTGTAGTGAATGGTTACCACACTTAAAAAAGTATTCGAAGAAGAAACTCTTCTCGTAGTAGGATAGATGCCTTGTGGAGTTTTCTTGAAAGATTATCACCGGTAAATGAAATATTCTAATCATAAACACATATGGTTGTAGGATAAAATGATTTGTGGTGTTTTTTATGAATGGTTACCTCCATTAGATGAAGTACTCAGACCAGAAACACTTGTCGCAGTGGGATAAGATGCTTTGTGGTGTTTTCTTGATTGTTTACTACACATAAATTAATTACTCAGACATTAAGCATATATGATCCTCGTGGTGTTTCAGTGAATGGTTACTACCCTTAAATGAAGTATTTGAAGAAAAACACCTCTCCTAGTATGCTATGATGCTCTGTGGGGTTTTCTTGAATTGATTTGGTGTGTTTTCTTGATTGTTTACCGCCCATAAATGAAGTACTTGTGGATGAAGCACTTAGAGTGGTATTTAATGCTTCTATTTTAGTGTTTTAGTTAATGGTTACCACCATTAAATGATGTACTCGAAGAAGAAACACTTCTCGTAGTAGGGTATGATGCTTTGTGGCTTTTTCATGAAACGTTACCCACAAATGAAGTCCTCTGAGAAGAAACATTTCTCGTAGAAGGAGAAGATGCTATGTGGTGTTTTCTTTAATTGTTACCACCCATAAATGAAGTAATATGATTTGAAACACTTCTCGTAGTAGGAATAGATGCTTTGTGATTTTTTTTAATGGTTAGCACCCATAAATGAAGTACTCAGATCAGAAACTTTTCTCGTAGAAGGATAATATGCTCTGTTGTGTTTTCTTGAATGATTACCACCCACAATTGAAGTACTCAGATCAGAAACACTTCTCGTAGAAGGATAATATGCTCTATGGTGTTTTCTTGAGTCACTACCACCCACAATTGAAGTACTCAGATCAGAAACACTTCTGGTAGAAGGATAATATGCTCTGTTGTGTTTTATTGAATGATTACCACCCACAATTGAAGTACTCAGATCAGAAACACTTCTCGTAGAAGGATAATATTCTAATCATAAACACATCTGGTAGTAGGATAAAATGATTTGTGGTGTTTTTTATGAATGGTTACCTCCATTAGATGAAGTACTCAGACCAGAAACACTTCTCGCAGTGGGATAAGATGCTTTGTGGTGTTTTCTTGATTGTTTACTACACATAAATTAATTACTCAGACATTAAGCATATATGATCCTCGTGGTGTTTGAGTGAATGGTTACCACCTTCAAATGAAGTATTTGAAGAAAAACACCTCTCCTAGTATGCTATGATGCTCTGTGGGGTTTTCTTGAATTTATTTGTGGTGTTTTCTTGATTGTTTACCGCCCATAAATGAAGTACTTGTGGATGAAGCACTTAGAGTGGTATTCAATGCTTCTATTTTAGTGTTTTAGTTAAGGATTACCACCATTAAAAGATGTACTCGAAGAAGAAACACTTCTCGTAGTAGGGTATGATGCTTTGTGGCTTTTTCATGAAACGTTACCCACAAATGAAGTCCTCTGAGAAGAAACATTTCTCGTAGAAGGAGAAGATGCTATGTGGTGTTTTCTTTAATAGTTACCACCCATAAATGAAGTAATATGATTTGAAACACTTCTCGTAGTAGGAAAAGATGCTTTGTGATTTTTTTTAATGGTTAGCACCCATAAATGAAGTACTCAGATCAGAAACTTTTCTCGTAGAAGGATAATATGCTCTGTTGTGTTTTCTTGAATGATTACCACCCACAATTGAAGTACTCAGATCAGAAACACTTCTCGTAGAAGGATAATATGCTCTGTGGTGTTTTCTTGAGTGACTACCACCCACAATTGAAGTACTCATATCAGAAACACTTCTCGTAGAAGGATAATATGCTCTGTGGTGTTTTCTTGAGTGATTACCACCCACAATTGAAGTACTCAGATCAGAAACACTTCTCGTAGAAGGATAATATGCTCTGTGGTGTTTTCTTGTGTGATTACCACCCACAATTGATGTACTCAGATCAGAAACACTTCTCGTAGTAGATAATCTGATTTGTGTTGTTTCCTTGATTGTTACCACCCATAAATGAAGTACTTAGACATGCACATTGAATGCTTCATCATTGTGTTGTAGTGAATGATTACCACACTTTAAAGAAGTACTCGAAGAAGAAACTCTTCTCGTAGTAGGATAGACGCCTTGTGGAGTTTTCTTGAAAGATTACCGCCGGTAAATGAAATATTCTAATCATAAACACATCTGGTAGTAGGATAAAATGATTTGTGGTGTTTTTTATGAATGGTTACCTCCATTAGATGAAGTACTCAGACCAGAAACACTTCTCGCAGTGGGATAAGATGCTTTGTGGTGTTTTCTTGATTGTTTACTACACATAAATTAATTACTCAGACATTAAGCATATATGATCCTCGTGGTGTTTGAGTGAATGGTTACCACCCTCAAATGAAGTATTTGAAGAAAAACACCTCTCCTAGTATGCTATGATGCTCTGTGGGGTTTTCTTGAATTTATTTGTGGTGTTTTCTTGATTGTTTACCGCCCATAAATGAAGTACTTGTGGATGAAGCACTTAGACTGGTATTCAATGCTTCTATTTTAGTGTTTTAGTTAAGGATTACCACCATTAAATGATGTACTCGAAGAAGAAACACTTCTCGTAGTAGGGTATGATGCTTTGTGGCTTTTTCATGAAACGTTACCCACAAATGAAGTTCTCTGAGAAGAAACATTTCTCGTAGAAGGAGAAGATGCTATGTGGTGTTTTCTTTAATAGTTACCACCCATAAATGAAGTAATATGATTTGAAACACTTCTCGTAGTAGGGAAAGATGCTTTGTGATTTTTTTTAATGATTAGCACCCATAAATGAAGTACTCAGATTAGAAACTTTTCTCGTAGAAGGATAATATGCTCTGTTGTGTTTTCTTGAATGATTACCACCCACAATTGAAGTACTCAGATCAGAAACACTTATCGTAGAAGGATAATATGCTCTGTGGTGTTTTCTTGAGTGACTACCACCCACAATTGAAGTACTCAGATCAGAAACACTTCTCGTAGAAGGATAATATGCTCTGTGGTGTTTTCTTGAGTGATTACCACCCACAATTGAAGTACTCAGATCAGAAACACTTCTCGTAGTAGATAATCTGATTTTTGTTGTTTCCTTGATTGTTACCACCCATAAATGAAGTACTAAGATGTGCACATTGAATGCTTCATCATTGTGTTGTAGTGAATGGTTACCACACTTAAAAAAGTATTCGAAGAAGAAACTCTTCTCGTAGTAGGATAGATGCCTTGTGGAGTTTTCTTGAAAGATTATCACCGGTAAATGAAATATTCTAATCATAAACACATATGGTTGTAGGATAAAATGATTTGTGGTGTTTTTTATGAATGGTTACCTCCATTAGATGAAGTACTCAGACCAGAAACACTTGTCGCAGTGGGATAAGATGCTTTGTGGTGTTTTCTTGATTGTTTACTACACATAAATTAATTACTCAGACATTAAGCATATATGATCCTCGTGGTGTTTCAGTGAATGGTTACTACCCTTAAATGAAGTATTTGAAGAAAAACACCTCTCCTAGTATGCTATGATGCTCTGTGGGGTTTTCTTGAATTGATTTGGTGTGTTTTCTTGATTGTTTACCGCCCATAAATGAAGTACTTGTGGATGAAGCACTTAGAGTGGTATTTAATGCTTCTATTTTAGTGTTTTAGTTAATGGTTACCACCATTAAATGATGTACTCGAAGAAGAAACACTTCTCGTAGTAGGGTATGATGCTTTGTGGCTTTTTCATGAAACGTTACCCACAAATGAAGTCCTCTGAGAAGAAACATTTCTCGTAGAAGGAGAAGATGCTATGTGGTGTTTTCTTTAATTGTTACCACCCATAAATGAAGTAATATGATTTGAAACACTTCTCGTAGTAGGAATAGATGCTTTGTGATTTTTTTTAATGGTTAGCACCCATAAATGAAGTACTCAGATCAGAAACTTTTCTCGTAGAAGGATAATATGCTCTGTTGTGTTTTCTTGAATGATTACCACCCACAATTGAAGTACTCAGATCAGAAACACTTCTCGTAGAAGGATAATATGCTCTATGGTGTTTTCTTGAGTCACTACCACCCACAATTGAAGTACTCAGATCAGAAACACTTCTGGTAGAAGGATAATATGCTCTGTTGTGTTTTATTGAATGATTACCACCCACAATTGAAGTACTCAGATCAGAAACACTTCTCGTAGAAGGATAATATTCTAATCATAAACACATCTGGTAGTAGGATAAAATGATTTGTGGTGTTTTTTATGAATGGTTACCTCCATTAGATGAAGTACTCAGACCAGAAACACTTCTCGCAGTGGGATAAGATGCTTTGTGGTGTTTTCTTGATTGTTTACTACACATAAATTAATTACTCAGACATTAAGCATATATGATCCTCGTGGTGTTTGAGTGAATGGTTACCACCTTCAAATGAAGTATTTGAAGAAAAACACCTCTCCTAGTATGCTATGATGCTCTGTGGGGTTTTCTTGAATTTATTTGTGGTGTTTTCTTGATTGTTTACCGCCCATAAATGAAGTACTTGTGGATGAAGCACTTAGAGTGGTATTCAATGCTTCTATTTTAGTGTTTTAGTTAAGGATTACCACCATTAAAAGATGTACTCGAAGAAGAAACACTTCTCGTAGTAGGGTATGATGCTTTGTGGCTTTTTCATGAAACGTTACCCACAAATGAAGTTCTCTGAGAAGAAACATTTCTCGTAGAAGGAGAAGATGCTATGTGGTGTTTTCTTTAATAGTTACCACCCATAAATGAAGTAATATAATTTGAAACACTTCTCGTAGTAGGAAAATATGCTTTGTGATTTTTTTTAATGGTTAGCACCCATAAATGAAGTACTCAGATCAGAAACTTTTCTCGTAGAAGGATAATATGCTCTGTTGTGTTTTCTTGAATGATTACCACCCACAATTGAAGTACTCAGATCAGAAACACTTCTCGTAGAAGGATAATATGCTCTGTGGTGTTTTCTTGAGTGATTACCACCCACAATAGAAGTACTCATATCAGAAACACTTCTCGTAGAAGGATAATATGCTCTGTTGTGTTTTCTTGACTGATTACAACCCACAATTGAAGTACTCAGATCAGAAACACTTCTCGTAGAAGGATAATATGCACTTAGAGTTGTATTCTATGCTTCTTTATTGTGTTTTAGTAAATTGTTACCACCCTTAAATGAAGTACTCGAAGAAGAAACACTTATCGTAGTAGGCTACGATGCTTTGTGGATTTTTAATGAAAGGTTACCCATAAATGAAGTACTCGGATAAGAAACACTTCTCGTAGAAGGATAATATGCTCTGTGGTGTTTTCTTGAGTGATTACCACCCACAATTGAAGTACTCAGATCAGAAACACTTCTCGTAGTAGATAATCTGATTTGTGTTGTTTCCTTGATTGTTACCACCCATAAATGAAGTACTTAGATGTGCACATTGAATGCTTCATCATTGTGTTGTAGTGAATGGTTACCACACTTAAAAGAAGTATTCGAAGAAGAAACTCTTCTCGTAGTAGGATAGATGCCTTGTGGAGTTTTCTTGAAAGATTATCACCGGTAAATGAAATATTCTAATCATAAACACATCTGGTAGTAGGATAAAATGATTTGTGGTGTTTTTTATGAATGGTTACCTCCATTAGATGAAGTACTCAGACCAGAAACACTTGTCGCAGTGAGATAAGATGCTTTGTGGTGTTTTCTTGATTGTTTACTACACATAAATTAATTACTCAGACATTAAGCATATATGATCCTCGTGGTGTTTCAGTGAATGGTTACTACACTTAAATGAAGTATGTGAAGAAAAACACCTCTCCTAGTATGCTATGATGCTCTGTGGGGTTTTCTTGAATTGATTTGGTGTGTTTTCTTGATTGTTTACCGCCCATAAATGAAGTACTTGTGGATGAAGCACTTAGAGTGGTATTCAATGCTTCTATTTTAGTGTTTTAGTTAATGGTTACCACCATTAAATGATGTACTCGAAGAAGAAACACTTCTCGTAGTAGGGTATGATGCTTTGTGGCTTTTTCATGAAACGTTACCCACAAATGAAGTCCTCTGAGAAGAAACATTTCTCGTAGAAGGAGAAGATGCTATGTGGTGTTTTCTTTAATTGTTACCACCCATAAATGAAGTAATATGATTTGAAACACTTCTCGTAGTAGGAATAGATGCTTTGTGATTTTTTTTAATGGTTAGCACCCATAAATGAAGTACTCAGATCAGAAACTTTTCTCGTAGAAGGATAATATGCTCTGTTGTGTTTTCTTGAATGATTACCACCCACAATTGAAGTACTCAGATCAGAAACACTTCTCGTAGAAGGATAATATGCTCTATGGTGTTTTCTTGAGTCACTACCACCCACAATTGAAGTACTCAGATCAGAAACACTTCTGGTAGAAGGATAATATGCTCTGTTGTGTTTTATTGAATGATTACCACCCACAATTGAAGTACTCAGATCAGAAACACTTCTCGTAGAAGGATAATATTCTAATCATAAACACATCTGGTAGTAGGATAAAATGATTTGTGGTGTTTTTTATGAATGGTTACCTCCATTAGATGAAGTACTCAGACCAGAAACACTTCTCGCAGTGGGATAAGATGCTTTGTGGTGTTTTCTTGATTGTTTACTACACATAAATTAATTACTCAGACATTAAGCATATATGATCCTCGTGGTGTTTGAGTGAATGGTTACCACCTTCAAATGAAGTATTTGAAGAAAAACACCTCTCCTAGTATGCTATGATGCTCTGTGGGGTTTTCTTGAATTTATTTGTGGTGTTTTCTTGATTGTTTACCGCCCATAAATGAAGTACTTGTGGATGAAGCACTTAGAGTGGTATTCAATGCTTCTATTTTAGTGTTTTAGTTAAGGATTACCACCATTAAAAGATGTACTCGAAGAAGAAACACTTCTCGTAGTAGGGTATGATGCTTTGTGGCTTTTTCATGAAACGTTACCCACAAATGAAGTTCTCTGAGAAGAAACATTTCTCGTAGAAGGAGAAGATGCTATGTGGTGTTTTCTTTAATAGTTACCACCCATAAATGAAGTAATATAATTTGAAACACTTCTCGTAGTAGGAAAATATGCTTTGTGATTTTTTTTAATGGTTAGCACCCATAAATGAAGTACTCAGATCAGAAACTTTTCTCGTAGAAGGATAATATGCTCTGTTGTGTTTTCTTGAATGATTACCACCCACAATTGAAGTACTCAGATCAGAAACACTTCTCGTAGAAGGATAATATGCTCTGTGGTGTTTTCTTGAGTGATTACCACCCACAATAGAAGTACTCATATCAGAAACACTTCTCGTAGAAGGATAATATGCTCTGTTGTGTTTTCTTGACTGATTACAACCCACAATTGAAGTACTCAGATCAGAAACACTTCTCGTAGAAGGATAATATGCACTTAGAGTTGTATTCTATGCTTCTTTATTGTGTTTTAGTAAATTGTTACCACCCTTAAATGAAGTACTCGAAGAAGAAACACTTATCGTAGTAGGCTACGATGCTTTGTGGATTTTTAATGAAAGGTTACCCATAAATGAAGTACTCGGATAAGAAACACTTCTCGTAGAAGGATAATATGCTCTGTGGTGTTTTCTTGAGTGATTACCACCCACAATTGAAGTACTCAGATCAGAAACACTTCTCGTAGTAGATAATCTGATTTGTGTTGTTTCCTTGATTGTTACCACCCATAAATGAAGTACTTAGATGTGCACATTGAATGCTTCATCATTGTGTTGTAGTGAATGGTTACCACACTTAAAAGAAGTATTCGAAGAAGAAACTCTTCTCGTAGTAGGATAGATGCCTTGTGGAGTTTTCTTGAAAGATTATCACCGGTAAATGAAATATTCTAATCATAAACACATCTGGTAGTAGGATAAAATGATTTGTGGTGTTTTTTATGAATGGTTACCTCCATTAGATGAAGTACTCAGACCAGAAACACTTGTCGCAGTGAGATAAGATGCTTTGTGGTGTTTTCTTGATTGTTTACTACACATAAATTAATTACTCAGACATTAAGCATATATGATCCTCGTGGTGTTTCAGTGAATGGTTACTACACTTAAATGAAGTATGTGAAGAAAAACACCTCTCCTAGTATGCTATGATGCTCTGTGGGGTTTTCTTGAATTGATTTGGTGTGTTTTCTTGATTGTTTACCGCCCATAAATGAAGTACTTGTGGATGAAGCACTTAGAGTGGTATTCAATGCTTCTATTTTAGTGTTTTAGTTAATGGTTACCACCATTAAATGATGTACTCGAAGAAGAAACACTTCTCGTAGTAGGGTATGATGCTTTGTGGCTTTTTCATGAAACGTTACCCACAAATGAAGTCCTCTGAGAAGAAACATTTCTCGTAGAAGGAGAAGATGCTATGTGGTGTTTTCTTTAATTGTTACCACCCATAAATGAAGTAATATGATTTGAAACACTTCTCGTAGTAGGAATAGATGCTTTGTGATTTTTTTTAATGGTTAGCACCCATAAATGAAGTACTCAGATCAGAAACTTTTCTCGGAGAAGGATAATATGCTCTGTTGTGTTTTCTTGAATGATTACCACCCACAATTGAAGTACTCAGATCAGAAACACTTCTCGTAGAAGGATAATATGCTCTGTGGTGTTTTCTTGAGTGACTACCACCCACAATTGAAGTACTCAGATCAGAAACACTTCTCGTAGAAGGATAATATGCTCTGTGGTGTTTTCTTGAGTGATTACCACCCACAATTGAAGTACTCAGATCAGAAACACTTCTCGTAGAAGGATAATATGCTCTGTGGTGTTTTCTTCAGTGACTACCACCCACAATTGAAGTACTCAGATCAGAAACACTTCTCGTAGAAGGATAATATGCACTTAGAGTTGTATTCTATGCTTCTTTATTGTGTTTTAGTAAATTGTTACCACCCTTAAATGAAGTACTCGAAGAAGAAACACTTATCGTAGTAGGCTACGATGCTTTGTGGATTTTTAATGAAAGGTTACCCATAAATGAAGTACTCGGATAAGAAACACTTCTCGTAGTAGGAGAAGATGCTATGTGGTGTTTACTTGATTAGTTACTACTCATAAATGAAGTACTGGGATATGAAGCACTTAGAGGGTATTTTATGCTTCTTCGTACTATTTTAATGAATAGTTACCACCATTAAACGAATACTCAAAGAAGAAACACTTCTCGTAGTAGCCCATGAGGATTTGCAGAGTTTTCTTGAAACATTACCACCCATAAATGAAGTAATCTGATTTGAAAATCTTCTTATAGTAGGAAAAAAATCTTTGTGGTGTTTTCTTTAATGGTTACCACAGTTAAGCAATGTACCCAGACATGAAGCACGTAGAGTCGTAATCTTTGCTCTTTCGTGGTGTTTTAGTGAAAGGTTACCACCCTTAAATAAAGTATTTGAAGAACAAACCCTCTCGTAGTAGACTATGATTTTTTGTGGAGTTTTCTTTAAACGTAACCACTCATAAATGAAGTAATTTGATTTGAAATACTTCTCGTAGTAGGATAAGTGCTTTATGGTGTTTTCTTTAATGGTTACCACCCATAAATGAAGTACTCCGATCAGAAACACTTCTCTAGAAGGATAATATGTTTTGTGGTGTTTTCCTGAATGGTTAGCACCCATTAATGAAGTACTCAGATCAGAAACACATCTCGAAGAAGAATAAGATGATTTGTTGTATTTTCTTGAATGGTTACCATCCACGAATGAAGTACTTAGATCAAAAACACTTACCGTAGTGGATAATATGATTTGTGTTGTTTTCTTGATTGTTTACCATCCATAAATGGAGTACTCAGACATGAAGCACTTAGAGTGGTATTCTATGCTTAAAAGTACTTGGAGAAGAAACTTTTCTCGTAGTAGAATATGATGCTTTGTGGAGTTTTCTTCAAAGGTTACCACCCATAAATGAAGTACATTGATCGGAAACACTTTGGGTAGTAAGATAAGATGTTTTGTTGTGTTTTCCTGAATGATTACCTCCAATGAACGAAGTACTCTAATAAAAAAACTTCTCATAGAAGGATAAGATGCTTTGTGGTATTTTCTTGAAAGGTTACCACCCATAAATGAAGTGCTCAGATCAGGAACACTTCTCATAGTAGAGTAATATGCTTTGTGTTATTTTATTGAACGATTACCACCCACAAATGAAGTATTCAGATCAGAAACATTTCCCAAAGTAGGATAAGAGGATTTGTGGTGTTTCTTGATTGTTTACCACCCATAAATGGTGTACTCAGACATGAATCTCTTAAAGTGGTATTCTATGCTTCATCATTGTATTTTAGTGAATGGTTACCACACTTAACTTTAGTACTCGGAGAAGAAACTCTTCTCTTAGTAAGATAGATGCTTTGTGGTGTTTTCTTGAAAGATTACCACCTGTTAATGATATACTATGATCATAAATACTTCTCGTAGTAGGATATGATGCTTTGTGGAGTTTTCTTGAAAGGTTACCACCCATAAATGAAGTACACTGATCGGAAACACTTTGGATAGTAAGATAAGATGGTTTGTGGTGTTTGCTTGAATGATTACCTCAAATGAACAAAGTACTCTAATAAAAAAACTTCTCATAGAAGGATAAGATGTTTTGTGGTGTTTCTTGGATGGTTACCACCCATAAATGAAGTACTCAGATCAGGAACACTTCTCATAGTAGTGTAAGATGCTTTGTGGTGTTTTATTGAACGATTACCACCCGCAAATTAAGTATTCAGTTCAAAAATATTTCTCATAGTAGGATAAGAGGATTTGTGGTGCTTCTTGAATGTTTACCACCCAAAAATGATGTACTCAGACATGAAGCACTTAGAGTGGTATTCTATGCTTCATAATTGCGTTTTAGTGAATGGTTAGCACTCTTAAATTTAGGATAGATGTTTTGTGGAGTTTTCTGGAAAGATTACCAGCAGTAAATGAAATACTCTGATCAGAAATCCTTCTGGTTGTAGGATAAAATGCTTTGTGGTGTTTTCTTGAATGATTATCTCTAATAGATAAAGTACTCAAATTAGAAGCACTTCTCGTAGTGGGATAAGATGCTTTGTGGTGTTTTATTGATGTTTACTGCCCATAAATGGAGTACTGAGACATGAAGCACCTAGAGTGGTTATATATGCTCCTAATGGTGTTTGAGTAAAAGGTTACCACCCTTAAATGACGTATTTGAAGAACAAACACCCATCATAGTACGCTATGATGCTTTGTGGTGTTTACTTGAAATGTTACCACCCATAAATGAAGTAATCTGACTGAAACTCTTCTCGTGGTAGTATATGATGCTTTGTAGAGTTTTCTTGAAAGGTTACCACCCATAAATGAAGTACCCTTATCATAAACACTTGCCTTAGTAGAATAAAATGCTTTGTGGTGTTTTCTTGATTGTTTACCGCCCGTAAATGAAGTACTCGTGGGTGAAGCACTTAAGAGTTGTATTCAATGCTACTTTGTGGTGTTTTAGTTAATAGTTACCACCCTTAAATGTATTACTCGAAGAAGAAACACTTCTCGTAGTAGGCTATGATGCTTTGTGAATTTTTCATGAAAGGTTACCCATAATTGAAGTACCCGGATAAGAAACACTTCTCGTAGTAGGAGAAGATGCTATGTGGTGTTTTCTTGATTGGTTAAAACCCATAAATGAAGTACTGGGACATGAAGCACTTAGAGGGTATTTTATGCTTCTTCGTGGTGTTTTAATGAATGCTTACCACCATTAAATGAATACTCGAAGAATTAACACTTCTCGTAGTAGCCTATGAGGGTTTGTAGAGTTTTCTTGAAACATTACCATCCATAAATGAAATAATCTGATTTAAAAATCTTCTTGTAGTAGGATAAGATTCTTTGTGGTATTTTCTTTAATGGTTACCACGCTTAAATGAAGTGCCTAGACGTGAAGCACATAGAGTAGTAATCTATGCTCCTTCTTTGTGGTATTTTCTTTAGTGGTTACCACGCTTCTTGAAGAACAAACCTTCTTTTAGTAGGCTATATGATTTTTTGTGGGGTTTTCTTTAAACGTTACCACCCATAAATGAAGTAATTTAATTTGAAATACTTCTCGTAGTAGGATAAGTGCTTTGTGATATTTTCTTTAATGATTACCATCCATAAATGAAGTACTCCGATCAGAAACACTTCTTTAAAAGGATAATATGTTTTGTGGTGTTTTCCTGAATGGTTAGCACCCATAAAAGATGTACTCAGATCAGAAACACTTCTCGCAGAAGGATAAGATGCTTTGTGGTATTTTCTTGAATGGTTACCCCCCACGAATGAAGTACTCAGATCAGAAATACTTCCCGTAGTGGATAAGTTGATTTGTGTTGTTTTCTTGATTATTTACCACCCAAAAATGGAGTACTCAGACATGACGCACTTAGAGTGGTATTCTATGCTTCTTCATTGTGTTTTAGCGAATGGTAACCACGCTTAAAAGTACTCGAAGAAGCAACTCTTCTCGTAGTAGAATATGATGCTTTGTGGAGTGTTCTTAAAAGATTACCACCCATAAATGAAGTACACTGATCGAAAACACTTTGGATAGTAGGATATCATGTTTTGTAGTGTTTTCTTGAATGATTACCTCCAATGAATGAAGTACTCTGATCAGAAAACTTCTCATAGAAGGATAAGATGCTTTGTGGTGTTTTCTTGGATGGTTACCACCCATAAATGAAGTACTCAAATCAGGAACACTTCTCATAGTAGGGTAAGATACTTTGTGGTGTTCTATTGAACGGTTACCACCCACAAATGAAGTATTCAGATCAGAAACACTTTTCGTAGTAGGATAAGAGGATTTGTGGTGTTTTCTTTATTGTTTACCACCCATAAATGATGTACTCATACATGAAGCACTTAGAGTGATATTTTATGCTTCATCGTTGTATTTTAGTGAATGGTTAACACACTTAAATTAAGTTTTCGAAGAAGAAACTCTTCTCGCAGTAGGATAGATGCTTTGTGGAGTTTTCTTGAAATATTACCACCCATAAATGAAATACTCTGATTAGAAACACTTCTAGTAGTAGGATAAAATGCTTTGTGGTGTTTTCTTGAATGGTTACCTCCAATTGATGAAGTACTCAGATCAGAAACATTTCTCGTTGTAGGATAATATGCTTTGTGGTGTTTTCTTGATGTTTTACTGCCCATAAATGAAGTACTCACACATAAAGTGTCTAAAGTGGTAATCTATGCTCCACGTGCTGTTTGAGTGAAAGGTTACCACCCTTAAAATATTTCAAGAAGAAACACCTCTCGTAGTACGCTATGAAGCTTTCGGGTTTTCTTCAAAACGTTACGACCCATAAATGAAGTAATCTGAACTGAAACTCTTCTCGTAGTAGGATATGATGCTTGTGGAGTTTTCTTGAACGGTTACCACCTATAAATGAAGTACTCTTATCAAAAACACTTGTCTTAGTAGGATAAAATGTTTTGTGGTGTTTTCTTGATTGTTTACCACTCATAAATGAAGTACTTGTAGATGAAGCACTTAGAGTGGTATTCGATGCTTCTTTGTGGTGTTTTAGTTAATGGTTACTAGCCTTAAATGAAGTACTCGAAGAAGAAACACTTCTAGTAGTATGATAAGATTTTTTGTGGTGTTTTATTTAATGGTTACCACCCACAAATTAATATTTAGAACATAAACACTTCCCATAGTAGGATAAGAGGATTTGTGGTGTTTTCTTAATTGTTTACCACCCATAAATGGTGTACTCAAATATGAAGAACTTATTGTAATATTCTATACTTCATCGTTGTCTTTTAGCGAATGGTTACCACACTTAAATTAAGTACTCAAAGAAGAAACTCTTCTCGTGGTAGGATAGATGCTTTGTGGAGTTTTCTTGAAAGATTACCACCTATAAATGAAATACTCTAATCATAAACATTTCTGATAGTACGATAAAATACTTTGTGGTGTTTTCTTGAATGATTACCTCCAATAGAAGAAGTACTCATATCAGAAACACTTCTCATAGTAGAATAAGATGTTTTGTGTCGTTTTCTTGAAGCACTTAGGGTGGTATTCTATGCTTTTTCATTGTTTTTTAATGAATGATTACCACACTTAAAAGAAGTACTCGGAGAAGAAACTCTTCTCGTAGTAGAATATGATTCTTTGTGGAATTTTCTTGAAATGTTACCACCCATAAATGAAGTACACTGATCAGAAACACTTCTAGTAATAGAATAAGATGTTTTGTGGTGTTTTCTTGAATGCTTACCTCCAATGACCACTTCTCGTAGAAGATTAAGATACTTTGTGGTGTTTTCTGGGATGGTTACCACCCATAAATGAAGTACTCAAATCAGCAACACTTCTCATAGTAGGGTAAGATACTTTGTGGTGTTTTATTGAACGGTTACCACCCACAAATGAAGTATTCAGATCAGAAACACTTTTCGTAGTAGGATAAGAGGATTTGTGGTGTTTTCTTGATTGTTTACCACCCATAAATGGTGTACTCAGACATGAAGCACTTAGAGTGATATTCTATGCTTCATCATTGTCTTTTAGCGAATGGTTACAACACTTAAATTAAGTACTCGAAGAAGAAATTCTTCTTGTGGTAGGATAGATGTTTTGTGGAGTTTTTTTGAAAGATTACCACCTGCAAATGAAATACTCTGATAAAAAACACTTTTGATAGTAGGACAAAATGCTTTGTGGTGTTTTCTTGAATTTTTACCTCCAATAGAAGAAGTACTCATATCAGAAACACTTCTCGTAGTAGGATAAGATGTTTTGTGGTGTTTTTTTATTGTTTATTGCTCATAAATGAAAGTACTCAGACATGAACCATCTAGAGTGGTAATCTATGCTCCTCGTGGTGTTTGAGTGAAAAGTTACCACCGTTAAATGAAGTATTTGAAGAATAAACACCTCTCGTAGTACGCTATGATTCTTTTTTGGATTTTCTTCAAAATGTTACCACCCATAAATGAAGTAATCTGATCTGAAACTCTTCTCGTAGTAGGATATGATGCTTTGTGGAGTTTTCTTGAAAGGTTACCACCTATAAATGAAGTACTCTTATAAAAAACACTTGTCTTAGTAGGATAAAATGTTTTGTGGTATTTTTTTTATTTTTTTACCACCCATAAATGAAGTACTCGTGGATGAAGCACTTAGAGTGGTATTCGATGCTTCTTTGTGGTGTTTTAGTTAATGGTTACCAGCCTTAACTGAAGTACTCGAAGAAGAAACACTTCTCGTAGTAGACTATGATGCTTTGTGGATTTTTCATGAAAGGTTACCCATAAATAAATGAAATACTCAGATAAGAAACACTTCTCGTAGTTGGTTACAACTCATAAATGAAGTATTGGGACATGAAGCACTTGGAGGATATTTTATGCTTCTTCGTGGTGTTTTAATGAATGGTTACCACCATTAAATGAAGTACTCAAAGAAGAAATACTTCTCGTAGTAGATAATGAGGCTTTGCAGAGTTTTATTGAAACATTACAACCCATAAATGAAGTAATCTGATCTGAAACACTTCTTGTAGTAGGATAAGATTTTTTGTGGTGTTTTTTTTAATGGTTACCACAATTAAATGAAGTACCCAGACATGAAGCATATAGAATAGTAATTTATGCTCCTTCGTGGTGTTTTAGTGAAATGTTACCATCCTTAAATGAAGTATTTGAAGAACAAACCTTCTCGTAGTAGACTATGATTCTTTGTGGTGTTTTCTTTCAACGTTACCACTCATAAATGATGTAATCTAATTTGAAAAACTTCTCGTAGTAGGCTAAGATGCTTTGTGGTGTTTTCTATAATGGTTATCACCCATAAATGTAGTACTCTGATCAAAAACACTTCTCGTAGAATGATAATATGCTTTGTGGTATTTTTCTGAATGGTTAGCACTCATAAATGAAGTACTCAAATCAGAAATACTTCTCGTATAAGGATAAAATGCTGTGGTGTTTTCTTGAATGGTTACCATTCATAAATGGAGTATTCGGACACGAAGCACTTAAAGTGGTATTCTATGCTTCTTCATTGTGTTTTAGTGAATGGTTACCACACTTAAATTGAGTACTCGGAGAAGAAACTCTTCTCGTAGTATGATCGATGCTTTGTGGAGTTTTCTTGAAATATTACCACACGTAAATGAAATACTCTGATCAGAAATATTTCTGGTAGTAAGATAAAATGTTTTGTGGTGTTTTCTTAAATGATTACCTCCAATAAACGAAATATTCATATCAGAAACACTTATCGTAGTGAAAAAAAGAGTTTGTGATATTTTCTTGATTGTTCACTGCACATAAATAAAGTATTTAGACATGAAATAACTTTATATTCTTTTAGGTGGGACTTTCACTGGAAAACATGTGAATTTTAGTAAAACAGTTATTGTTAACTTGATTCATGGCTCAAAATAGTAGCTCGCGCAGTTTAGTAGAAATAACTTAGCATTTTGTTTTTGTGAATGATAAAACAGTTGATAAACTAACACTAATAATTAACGATATGTTGAATAATAAGATACAATAATACTTCTAACATCACAAAATCATTTTCAAAGACTAACATATTAGTAGTTCAGAAATAGAAAAAAAAAACCAAAATGACACGTAAAGATATATATACTTCGAAGGAAATTTTTTATTTTGTTTTCTTTTCTCTCAAGTCTCAAAGACAACAGACGTTGAATTTTATTTTACTTTTGATAGGTTGATTTGAATTAGTTTCACACAAACTGATCAAATAAATGCTCATTCCAGAATAATGCAGATAGCTCTTAGACCTGTTCGACAGTTTAATGTTTTATTCAAAGTAGCTATATTATTATTCTGAAATTATCATTTATAAGTATTAACAATAAGGATAAAACAAATATTGTATCATATATAGCTCGTCACATGAAATCCAATAATATCTAACCACTGTATTATACTACTTCCCAGTTGTGTTAAATCAATTTTGCAAATACTTTACGGAACGAAATTCTATGCGGAAGTTTTCCTTCCGCAGAGTGAAGATATTTGATCTGATAGGTCGAATTAAAATTCAACGATCATAACTAATAATATTAAAATCTATTCTAAATTCAATGATTTTTAATCCCACGATCCAGATCAATTTAAAATCAACAAAATTTTATATAATTTAAACAAAAATGAAACGTCACTCGTGAAGAATCAGAATTCCATTGAAAGGAAAAACACAGATATTTATTGAATTCTTTACCAAATCCTCCCAGTATTTCATTTACACAACTATCTAACACGGATTATGTTCTTCTATCGTGCATAATCGTGTTTCGACCGTTCAGATAAATAATTAGAGAGAGTTTAGATCTAAAACACGAATTACAAAGAAATCGAACGATTCGAAAACGTGCAACGCGGTACCGCACGTCAGACGATCTCATTCCACCTAACACAAGTACTGGCATGACACCCCTCACCCCTCACCCCTTCCACTTCCACAACATTACCTCTTAATTCTCATACAATATAAAAGGTATAACAACACCAACCAGTCTGTCTCATCTCTTGTATCTTATACCTTGGAGTTATCGAGGCATGCATCATGTCTCTCCACTGTCTCTTCCCTCTTCCTTTCTCGCCCGTATCGCCTCTCACCTTCCTGGAGAAGAACGGGCTTTCTGGAGGAAGAAAATGCTAATCTGTTACCTCTAGAAGAGAAAGGAGAGGGACAAGGAGAAGAAGTAGAAGAAACTGTTTTAAGCAAAAAGCAATTGATGGGTATACCAAACGATGACGTGGTGTCAATTGAGGAACCCGAATCAGCCGGCGACCCGACTGTTATAACTGTGAGCTGTCCCGACAAGACCGGCCTCGGATGCGATCTATGCCGGATTATTCTCTTATTTGGATTAAACATTGTCAAAGGAGGTGATTAACTCTGAAAGCTAGATCTCTTCCTTCCCCAAAAGAAAATTGTTACAATTTGGCTTATTGGGTCTTTTTGATTTGTGTTTAAATAGATATTAGCACGGATGGGAGGTGGTGTTACATTGTGTTTTGGGTTTTGGGGAGAAGCCAGAGAGTCACACGGTGGCCTTTGCTGAAGAAAAGGCTACTGGAGATCTGTCCAGTGGTTCCAATGCCATTGATCGATGAGGAGGGGGTTTTGGTGCAACCGCAGGTTTATCTTCTCAAGTTCTCTTGCTATGATCGGATGGGGCTTTTATATGGTAACTTTTTAGCTTGAATGCATTTTATTCATTCCAATTGTTTTTTAATGTGACGATTTCTTGTTTTCTGGGATAATTTTTTAATTTATTTTGTTTCTTGTTAGCATATTAATCTATGTTTGGATCTAATTTGAATTACTGAAGTTTAGGTTTAGGAGGTCGGGTCCTTTATTCTTGGATTTCTAGAACTATGCATTTTGATTAAATCAATTTCAAGTCCAGAAAAGAAAAGGGTAGGTACACCTTTTTGAGAGATTTTTCTCATTAAATAAAAATGAAAAGGTCTGTCAATAAATTAATCATACAAGAGGCACATCTTTATTTAATGTTGTTCACTGAAAACAAATTTCTCACCATGATATCTAAGAGGCTAAGAATGAAAGCTTTGAATATCCTCTGAATGAAATAAGATACTAAAAGGTACCAGCTCAAAATGAGCTCTTAGTCTGCATTTTCATTTGAAAAGGACGCATGCATAACATTAAGAAAACCTGTCAGTATTTTACAATTAGCAAATTCCAGTATAGTTGTTGAATCGTAAAATGTATCGTGTATTGGTGGATTTTGTATCTTATCGTGTATCGTGTATCGTATCGTATTGTTAAGATATGCTAAGCTATTTTTAAAATACCAAAAGGAGTTATAGTAATTAGTATCTAACAAAAAAAATTAAATAACTAAAGAAATCATTGCAATTTTAATTATAATGTAAGCATGTGTTCATCACTTCATCTGCCTTTAATTAAGACTAATAGAAAATGACAATTTAATTATGTATAACATATGTAAATTACATAATGTAAATCAGAAAACAAGTACAAAAGAACAAGTACAATCTAAAACAAATTTCTATGTAATTTACAATTTTACATAATGTAATTACTTTTCAGATTTACAAAACTATAATCTAATTGTGAATAAAACTATAAAACAACAACAAAGCCTTTTGTCCCAAACTAGTTGGGGGAGGCTAGAAATGAAGTTCATATTGGATTTTATTTTCATAAGATTGTCCGAATTTTTACGTTGGCTCACCAAGCCTATCACAAACCTCTTCCTTTCCGGACTTGGGACCGTATATGTAAAACATAGGCGGAGTTAGACATGATATCACAAGTCAGAGAATTAATTGGGCAAAAACAGGAGTTAAAGAGAATTCACAATCAAGTTGAATTGTATAGTGGAGAAACAGGATAAATTGGGTCCGACTTCCCTCAATCCGATTTTGGTTAACGAAAGAAGGCAATACCTTACCAAAAAAAAACAGAATTTGAAACTTGGTAATGTAGAGTATACTTGGTACAAAATGTGCATCCAATTGGCATCTATGGTGCCAGTAACATGCTTTAGGGTATGGCTTTGAGTGCTTTGGGTTAAAATGGATAACCTTCGCTCCACTTGTTACATATGGCTACAGTTGAAATAATCAGATAGAGACCATTAGGAATATGCCATAGAAAATTTGAAAACACCAAAGATTATGTAAATGGGTTTAAGAGAGGGACAAAAGGTACTCCACATAATTGCATTACAAAATAGATATCTCAGCTATATATGGAATTAATGGACTAAACAACAATTTCAAAATTATAAAATTATGACAAGTTATAAGCTTTCGATAAATAATATTTATACCATAGGTATGTAAATCACCACCAGTTAAGCATGCATTTTTTTACTTAAGAAAAAAAATCATGAAAAGGAAGAAGAGATAATGGTGTACCTCGAAAAAAACAGGTTGTCTGGTGAAGGTCGCTCTATCTTGTCGCAGCTGTGATACTTGTCTTATATCTTTAAAAAAACATACAAATGAATAATCAAATTTAATTTTTGAACGAAGAAAGGTCTTATTGACTGTTTCTTTAAAAATCCTAGCCAAACACACAAGGACTGATAATAGTTATGGTAGCACTTTTCAATTTCCCAATTGCAGTATCGAAAGTAAAACAACACAAATTGAAACGGGAGAAATTGTCTCATTAGCCATTGCAATTTACAAAAAAACTACAGTAACCGAAGGCATTTTCCAAAAAGGCAAAAGGGAAAGAAAACTAACAGTGCAATGGTGGAATGAGATTGGAAGAATTTCCCAAAAGCACGGTGGGAGGTAGATGCCGCTCATCTCTGCTTCAAAATCAGACACTGTCTCACCGTCGCAACAGTGCCAAGACTTAGAACTATCTTGGATGATGGTGGTTGATAGCCTCTGGTAACAAGAAAAGACAAGTGAAGGATAGGAACATCTGCGTGGTTGATCAGACACCACCTTGTCGTCGGATCATGGCATGTAGTGGTGCCTTGCTGCCATCACCATCAAAGAGGAATGGAGAGTGGAGGAGGGAAGCGTGGGAGGTGAGTGACAGCGGGGTGGAGAGAGTTCGGGAGAGAAGAGAGAGAAACAACAGCGCTAGAGTTTCCATTTTTCTTTTTTTTTTGGAATTGAATTTAATCGAGAAAGAGAGATCGCCTTTGAAGTCAAAGGTGAAGATGAATTTGGGCGGTGATCGTATCTAACGGTTCTGATTAAATTTAGACGAAATCCAACGATCTGTATTCACTTTCAGGGAAACATAGAGGTTTGGAGCCCAAAAGTCGATCTACTTTAATTAGTAAGGATTATGGCTGATTTGGACTATGTGGTTGTAGATGTGACACAAGTATTATGTGAGTTGGAGCTAACAATACGGAGAGTTAAAGTTTCGACCACACCAGATGGCCATGTTCTGGACCTCTTCTTTATCACCGACAACAGGTTATCTCAACTCCCCCCCCCCCCCCCCCCCCCCCCCTCCCTCCTCTCTTGTCGATCAATATCATTCATTCTCTCAATGTGTTTGCTAAAAAGTTAGATGCAATCAGTGGGGTGGTAGTTACAAAAACATCGAAAGATACTTTGAATCAATTTAAAATACATAATAGTTTTGTAATTTCATTTTGTTGTCAATATTTGCATTATTTCGAAAATGGACTCTGGCGGTTTGATCAGTAGTTAAATTGTCAGCTCTGAGTAAAAAGGCATACTGGTACTGATTCTTTTTTTTTTAATTATGATATGGTTCAGGGAACAACTACACTTGAAGATGCGAAAAGATGAGACACATGACAAGCTGAGTTCAGTTTAGGCGACTCAATGACATGTTGCGAGATTGATGTGGCCAATGACAACATCTCGTATTGTGTCAATACTTCCTTGTCTCTGCCGCCGACCGTCACAGATGAGATGTTCACTCCTGAGCTTCCCGAGGAAGAATCATCTCTGCACCCCTTGAATTTGTCTTCCTGCAATTCCCCTAGCAATGGACACAGTAATTTGTTGTCTGTAAAGGTGGATAATATGCTCAGTCCGGCCCATACACTTATTCAGATTCAGTGTGGGGACTACAAGGGATTGTTGTATGATATTATGAGAACTCTAAAGGATTATAACATTCAGGTAACTTAACATCAAGATAATTGTTTGAGTTTTTTGAAATGATTTTGATGGGTTCGCAATAAATTTCTCTAGGATTCCCTAATATAAGCACTGAAATCAAACAATGAAGTTATGTTGAAATGAACTTGCCTATTTTTACATTGCGAGTACAATGTTAGAACCGACACAATATTAGTATAAAGCATTTAAAAAACCTACCAGTCAGTTTCTAAGATAACCAACTGTGCTTCATTGAATTTTGCTCGAAAGATCTGCTATCTAAGAAGGTAGGCTTTGTTTCTGTTTTTAATAGCTTTCTTACGGGAGATTCTACAGAAGCCAGAACGGAATCTGTGAAATTGATTTATTCGTAGTGCAAATGAGTGGTGCAAAAATAATTGACCCACAAAAGCAAGAGTCTTTGTGTCTCCGTTTAAGAATGGAATTGTTCAGGCCACTACTAGTTATATTAGCAAACAGGGGCCCTGATAAAGAGCTCCTAGTTGCAAACCCAGTTGAATGCTCCGGCAAGGGGCGACCTCTTGTCTTTCATGATATAACACATGCGTTGAAAATACTACAAGTTCACATCTTCCTGGTAGTAAACCTTCTCTCCTCCTTTACTTTCTGACTTTTGAATTTTGATACACAAGTGGTTAAATGTTTTGGACTAACTGCAACCATGATTCCATGAATGAATGTAATTGCATGTATTTTGTGCAATCTCAGTTTCTCCAAGAAATAGTATAATGAAGTGTTGACCAAAAATCAAACCTTTGAAGAAATAATCATGCCAGGCCCTGAAAAGAAGTTCTTTTTTTTGCATTCTGACCTCATAAAGAGGGAAAATCAATATACGGCCCTGAAAATATGGGTATGTTTACATTATTATTCCAAGAACAAAATTTGCAACTTGTAACTGAGTAGCTTGATGTTATTTCAACTTAGGCTGAAATAGGAAGACACATGGTTGGAGGCAGAGAGTGGGAGGTGTACCGGGTGCACCTAGGTGAAGGCCATGAGCTCTCAGTCTCGCGGGACGAAATTGAGGAACAGGTCAGAAAAAAGCTCATGGGATGGGACTGATTTATGATATACTTTTAGATTTTAATCCATGTTCTTGTACCTACTTTCATGGTTTATGGGTAGATTAGATAATTAATTTCACTTGCTTTACTTTTTTTAGTATTAGTTCTTGTAATTGTTTGTACACTTGGAGATGTTAAATCAAGAATGTAGTGCCTAGATAGTGAGACAGAGCAATGAACGTAGCTCATGTAAATATTGTAAAATGCAGTGAATGATATATTAGTGGTGGCACAATGGCACTTCTCTGTTCTTGTATTCCGATGTGTTATCAGATGGCTCCTCTCCACGAGCGACAAAAAGGCGAAGCAAACTCTAGGCGGGAGAGGTCGCCTCCGACCTCCCCTCGCCTCCCTCTTCTCTCCCTCTTCCCCTCCCCACTTCTACTTCTATTCTCCCCCTCCCCCTGGTTACGGGATGCTTTTGAGATGCGACGAGATCACATGTGAGACTATGAGATCGGATTCTGAGAGGAGATGAGATAATATCAAAAGTAGGGCTGCTAATGAACTTGACGATTTATGAACAAATTGGGCTGGATATTATTGAAATTTATGAAATAGATTATTTTTTGTCTTGGTTGAAGTTTAGTTCAAGTTTAATTGCTAAAATTGAATTGGATTAATTGTGGATAAATTATGGACAAATTGTTGACTAATTATGAACTAATTGCGAGCTCAATGTGAGATTAAATAAAAATATGTTCAAACATCCTGATAAATCAACTAAGTTATAACTCTTTATTTTACAAAGAGAGAACTAAGTTATTCGCAAGAAGAAACTTAAGTTATTCAATACAGTGATGAAAGAACTTTCATTTAAAGATGACTGTGCATTATGTTGTCCATAATAAAGCCCGCATAGTCAGCTTATGAATAAATAGTGGACATTATTCGGTTATAAGATGAACTGGACATGGACTGGTTATTAGTAGATAATTATGGACTTGATTTAGTCATGGACTTCAACTCCTCGTCAGCGGACTGAGCTGGACATAGACTGGAACCCATCCATTAGCAGCCTTAATCTGAAGCGATGAGATTAGATCAGATGCGAAGGAGACGAGATCAGATGAGATGTTGAGCGATGAAATGAGATGAGATGTCGCTGATATTATCTCTCATTGATCAGATGAATCGATGAGGTGTGATTGAGGTGTGAGGCAATCTCCGAGAAATGATTGAGGTGAAGAGGCGATCTGAGGCATGATTGTTTAGAGGAACTGATGAATAAAACTATTAAAATTTATTTATTTAATACAAAAATGTTTCAATATAAATATAAACAAATAAAAATTGACATTTAGTTTAGTCATTAAGAGCAACGCTCTTTACGTGAAAGATATGAGTTCGAAATTCAAAATTCAATGGACGTAACAACTTAGAGAACTTGATCAATATTAAATTTGAATAACAAAGATTATGCGTCTCTATCTAAATAAAATAAATATGGAAAAAACTTAGGTATATCTAGATAGATGATTTCTAGATTTTTTATTCAATTCCTACAGCTTGATTGCGTTGAGATTTGTACCATATATTTCAATTAAACGTTACAGATTAAGTGAAGTATCCAAGGAACACCTATCTATTTTTTTGAGTTGAAGGAGATAAATTAATTGGTTTAATCAGATAATATAATGGAGAGTACCTCAGCATGTTGGAATGTAAATGGATCGGATACGGACAGATAATTGTCTTACCGTATCCTTATCCATAAAATTTTTTTGGATGCGGATATAAATTTGGATAGTCTCGAATTCGGATACAAATCGGATATCGGATACTGATCGAATACCGAATGGATACAGATACGAAAATAAAATAATTCAGATAATTAAAAAAATCTTGATTTGCTTTATGTTTATCCAAATGTATTAATGAATTATAAAAAAATATGATACATAAACACAAATTAGATCTAAAATTAATTAGATTTGTAATCTACATACAAAATTCAATAAAACATATATATAATAGGCTTTTTTTGTTATGAATTCAGATACAATCGAAAAATATCGGATACGGATACCTTGAATAATTTCAGATACTATTAGATAATAGCTAAACGATCGAATACAGATAGATGATAGCCAAACCGTATACTTATCCATTAAATTTTTTCGGATATAAATACGAATACAAATATCTTCGAATATGAATACGAATCGAATAATTCTTCAAATATAAATACAAATAAAATAAAATATTAACTGATTCGTTTACATCCTATCAGATTGTATCCTCGAATACCACATCAAGCGTTTAATTCTTCTCTATAAACCTCCTTCGGATGTACAATAGCGTACGTGCCATTATCTTATTGATTAGTAGAAGACCAAGCAAGGAAAGAAGTATCAGGCCGAGTTCCCACCGATTTTTTATTAATAGAAATTATATAAAGGCTTAATTTATTATTAAAGAATTCAGATGAGATTAATGTATTATACTTAATTTAAGAAATAACACACATATTAAACACAATACATGAACATCTAACAAGTAATATATATATATATAGACCAACGTCTGTACAAAATTTATAGCGAAAGCTAACAAAGAAAAAGGAAAATACATACTGTAGAGGACGATCCCATCAAAGGACGTGGGACCGACCCTCGCTATCCTACTACAAACTAATCCTAACAAAAGAAAGTAAAAGGAAAACGAACGAAATGATAAGCAAAACGGAAGACGCTAGGGACTCCATCCTAGCGCTCTCCTTTGGACATCAAAAGACTTCTGCTCCTTACTTGGATCCCACAACCACAGTGGAACGTGAGTAATTTATAAAATTACTCAGTGTGAATTAAGGTCTAGCCTTTGAGTTTATATCTGATTCAGGATTTGGACCATTTCACACTTAGAGAAATTATCATTATTTAATTTACTACACCTAAATGTGCATTAATTAACCATTTAACACTTTCAATAAATAAATATATCCAAAAAGACGATACGGAAATGATCCCAAAAGTCATATGAGGAATAATAATATATAGATAATAATATGGACAGTTGTCAAAAACTCCCAGACAAATGAACAAATTGTCAAATCAAAGACTCCGGGTGTAGGACTTCAGGATTCACCCCCTTAGACGGGTCTCGTATTCAAGCCACCAATCTAAGGGTATCGTTAGACGGGTCTCGTAATCAAGCCGCCAATCTAACTTAATTATGAGTTTCCATAATGCAATGCCTTGTTAAAAATAGAGCGGCTATAAAAGCACACACTCGATCAAAAGCGAACCGAGAAGCCTACCCTCACAAAGGAGAAAATAATAAATTAAACTCTCGATCTCAGCCGTCATACAGAAATAAGGAACCGACTACCTGTTTGAATAATAATAAAAATGAAACTCCCTGTACCAGTTAAGGCCAAGGGGAGGCTCAGATTTCCTCTGTACCCACTAGGGGCCACGAGAGGAATCCCTTCAAATATTTGGAGATCTCGAAACATCAGCTAATAGAAATATATAAAAAACGAAATAGCTTCAATACCTCACATATGACACGCATACTCTACACTGAGAAACCGAATCTTAATCACTCAAATGAGGAGATATTATAGTATTATTATAAAGTAGTAAGGGTATTGAAAAGAAAATCTCTTACTGGCACTACGAGCCATCAAGTGATGGTCATTGTTGTTGAGGATTAGTCGAATGTCCTTAAGGACATCCCGTTGAGAATACCCCATGGGCTATGTCAGACACCATGACACGAAAACTCACCATTATGCCCTCAGACTACATCCAATCTAAAACTCACCGACCCGACTCTCATCACTCCCGACTCTCATCCTTACTGCATGGTGAGTGTGTGTATGAATCATATGTTTCTATCCTTTATTTAATTCTAGTGTTGTTCTAAGTACAATACTACTTCACTTTATTTATGACGTCAGGTCGATAAGATACAGAACATAAATAAAACACATCATGAAGAAAGCATGTTATAAATTCAATTACTTTTAGTTGGACTTTTAATTAAAACTAATCAAAGAAGAAGATAAAATATTCTAATAATCTTATACGTGTGTTATTATCATGCTTATAGACAAATTGATCAATATACGTTATTGTAATTAAACATTTACTTGGTCATTATTGTGTGTATATTATATGGGTTGTATTTAATGTGACATAGAGAAATTGATCAATATATATTTATTTTCATAATGTTACTTAGTCATATCTTTGTGCGTTCCATACATAATTAGAGGTATCGTGAATGAGATGTGATATAGAGAAATTGATCAATATATAACATTTTAATTTAATATTCACTTAGTCATATTTGTGTGTGTGTGTGTGTGTATCGTACGTAATTAGTTATGCGTTACATTTTTATGTGATATAGAGAAATTGATCAATATATGTAAACATACATTTATTTTTACTTAGTCCAATTATGTTGGCGGTGCACGATAATTTATTAGTATATATTATATTCAATTTGTTTTATAACACATTCTAATTATGTTACTATATTTATTAAGTGTTTAGCTATTTGATTTAATCGTTGCGTAAGAATCTTAAGTCAAGTATCATTTGTCAAATACGTTGTCATACCAAATTAACTAACCTATTTATATAACTAAGTCGCATATTATACGTTATAGTATTTTGTGCTATATATAGTATATAAAAATATATAAGAAATACAAGTTGGTTATTTTTATTTTAAGTTTGTTTTGTGTTAATCTTGTGGGATCAGAAGCCCGAGACTCATACGTCATTGTCGTAGCTCTCGCTGCACAGGCTTATAGTCGCCATTTCCCATTTAAACCTTTCTCGACCCTTTTTATTTTCGTGTCTAGTTACTAGGTATTATGGACTAAACCACTAGTTTTGTAATATATGTATAATACCAAACGCGGCCCAACTAGGGTCAAGGCCCAAAAATATCTAGAACTATATTTTTATTCATTAAGAATTTGTTGATATAGTCGTGTAGTATCTGAGGGGTCAAATGGGCTCAACAGGCCCAAATATTATGTTTAATTCCTTAAGTCCAGCAAAGGCCAGAGGCCCATTTACACTAAATTTTTATTTTTAAGGGCCCATAAAGGTCCAATGGGCTCAGTAGGCCCAAATCGAAAAGTAACCAAAACCCAGTCATCACCTCTGGACTTTCAAATTTCGCAAAACAGCAAAAGCCCAGCTCAAGCCTAACTGCACTGGTGCTGGCAACCCAGTGCAGCAGCAACCAGAGACTAAGGAACCAGCGAAATACCAGTACAGGTAAACAGTCAGAGCGCTACAGGTTCAACAGGGAATCTGTGCACAACTGGCACACTTAAGCCAACAAAACCAGAACCAGACATACTGGTATCAGTTCACAACAGGACTGGAAACCAGGACCTACTAATACACCAGAACAGACCCTACTCTAGTAATGTCGTACAACAAGGTATTATGTCCAAAAAGGGACTCAAAACTCTCAAACCCAACAGCAAGTCGAGCTGGCAAAATAGTCTCAGCCAGAGCTCATAGAGACAAAAGCTCAAGCACGATAGTGACTCGATGGTCACTGCCATCAAGTGCATCAAAACAACAAGTCAAGAATCATCACAACCCAACACAGCAAGGCAAAGAGAGGATCACAAGAAATAAACAAGCAATAACACAACAAGGCACATAAGGCATTTGTTTTCGTGTTTTGTAGTGCTTACCAGTGATAGTAAGGGTCGTAAACGAGTCACGAGGGGGGACGGAATAGCACCACCACCCTAGGTCCACCTCCTCTCTTTCTCTTCTCACTCATTACCAGAGATTCACAACAGTGAGCAGGTAATTTTCGAAATCTATCTCAGCACATGAGAAACTAACAGCAAGCGAAAGAGCAAGAGAGTGGCACGTCTTTTATAGACGAGAGGGGCGGAGTGGAGGGTGGTGGAGGTCATTGGTGCCACGTGAGTTACTCGAGCGTTCGTACAAGGCATCGAGTGCTCGAGCAGAAAGTCAAAGAGAGAGAAACTGAAGTGAATCTTTGCATTAAATGGCAAAATGTCGCTCCAACAGTGAAGTAACGAGAGGAAGAGGGAGGTCGGTGAGAGCCAAGGGAACAAGAAATGACAGCAAGTGGGAGGGAGAGAAGAGAGAGTCTCGAGATGTGGTGTGAGGGAGACAGAAGGACAGGGGGAAAGAGGAGTGCATTGGGAAGGGAAGAGAGAGAAAAAGGAGAGAGAGATGAGTTTCGAGGTGATAGAAAGAGGAAGAACCGTGAGAGAGAAAAGAAAAGGAGAAAGTGGGAGAGAGAAAAATGTGACAGAGAGAGGAGAGAGAGGGTAGTGATGTGGCGGTGAGAGAAATGAAAAGGAGAGGAGGGGTCTCGGGATTCCAAGGCGCTCCATGATCAAGTGTGGCGTCGATTTAGTGAACTCGTGCACAGATCTTTGCTTTATGTGTCGAATTATGACCCAAACGGGTCAGGGCAGTAACAGCACAAGATTTAGGATTTATTTGTCCTTAATAAGTTTTGGATGGTTTAAAGTTGTAGTTGTGTAGTCGTTTGTGCTGTGGATGGGCTTTGAGCTTGAGGTGGGTCGAACCACCCATTACACAGATTTCTAGTTTATAAGTATTAAATAAGGTTGTTAATTTAATTAAACATGTCTAATTATTATTATAAAACAAATTTTGGATATTAGCATAATTAAATTATGAAAGCCCTATACATATGTGGTTCCGTATTTTTATTTTATCCTTTTAGTATTATTATTTATCCAAATGCACATATATTTATTATTTTTGGTTACGGAATTTAAATGGTTATTATTTTGTTTATTAAGGTCATTTAAATGGGTTTATTAATAATAAAGATTAGTGATAAATGGCATAGAACTGGTAGGTAAATTCTCGGATGCAAGATCGGCTTAAACATGCAACTTCGTGTATTTTTATATACTTTAAAAAATTTGTATTTGGAAATTTTGTAGATATTTTAATTACGTGTTCAAATTTTAGAAATGGTCATGTGAAATTTTTTTTAATTTATTCAAGTATGATTTTCTTAATTTAATTGTTAACGAATTACAAGAATTTGCTTTATACGTTAATCAGGTTTAACGCGTTCAAAATTTCACGAATTTCACATATTCACAAAACTTTTTTCTTGGAAAGTGTTGACAAAAATTGTTCAACCCGAAAAAATATTTACGAAAAAATGAAGAAAAAAATTACAGATAACTACATGCATTCGTTAAAAATTACATGTATTTGTTGGTCATGCATGCATGCATGTGTTATTTTGGTAGGTAGAAGAGTTAGATATAAGCCAGCTAACATTCAACCTCTAATTAATGTATTGGTCCGTGATTTAACACTGTACGTATTACATCTTGTCTTGATCTATTATTACTGCTCAATTCGCTGTCAAGTGAATAGGCCGATCGAATAAATTGTACTTGCATCATGACATATAAATAAAAGTAGCTTCGACAAAATAATTGTCGATCCGAACTAAGCATAGTGTCATTTATGAAATCAAACTAATAGAGTAACAGTTCTTTGATAATGCAAATGATGAGTACTAATCAATACCTCATGATCAGTACTAATAAAACCCAACCAGTTTGAAAGAAAAATTACCAGAATCGGGAAACTGTGAAAGCGTCTAGATTCCATTTTACAGACTATTTTATACATAAACCAATGTTTCCAGCTTTGTATTTCCATTTTACTTGTAATAACTGGGCACTGATCTTTTGCCACGCAGCCGGTACGGACCGTCTAGATTTTCTGCGTTGTAGGATACGGACGGTGCATATTTGATTTAGAGAGGTGTGATATTATAAAGTTTAGCTTGCACGAATCTCAATGCAAATCAAAAGTTAAAATTTGCTGCGTAGCACGCACAGTATTTTTGCTGCGCGTCTGAAGATCTCTTTCCGTAATAACTAGTGCAAACTTCTCAGATTTCACAAATCTTCCTTTTTCGAGAAACCTTCAGTTCAGCACGTAGGTCAGGTGAATATTTAATCATTTGTATAAACAGTAATATTTTGTTAGAGGAGAAGATTCTTGTGTAAAACAAGAAAAAGGTTTGAAATTCGTGAAAAAAACAAAAATGGAATTGTATGTTCAAAAATAAATGGTGTTAATTTTGTCTCTTTCCATAGAGACGTTTGTTCAATAACATTTCAAAAATAATAAATAATTGTAAAATAAAATTCAAAATGATGATATATGCCATTTATTTCCACTACTACAAAATTATGCTTTATTCTCAATTTTTTTTGGGTTTTATTGTCGGTTTTCCTACCGGTGTAATAGGGACACTAAAAGTTTTAAGATCCGAGGATGAAAACTCGACATTTATCGTCAGTTATTAACAAAAAAACCTGCGATAAAAGTTCCTTTATCCCCGACTTTTAAGGTACATCCGACATTGAAAGCCATTTTATCGTCGGTTTCTACTAAAAAATCGGAGATAAAAGTTCAATTTTACCACTAGATCTTTGCTAACAACAGGTTTTAAAAATTAATTTTTTCATAGGATTTTGTAATTTTTTGTGGCTAGCCCAGTGTTGCCAACAATTACAACAAATCAAATTCCAAGAAAACAATTTCAATTGATACACATTTATAATTATTCAAACCTGCAAAATCACATAATTGTACCAACACAATTACAAAAACTTATATATATACAAAATCATTTATAAAATAACATTGATTCATGTCAAAGTTCATACATCCACCATAATTCATAAAATATAAAGAAGGTCCATCAAATCTTCTCACAATCAATGCCTACATTTAGAGAAAAAATGAAGTTATCAAAAAACAAGAAAAAAAAAATCTATGTACTTAGAAAATCATTTGTATGATGAAGTCAAACACACCTAAGTATTTTAAAAAGACATGCAATTATTGTTTAAACAAATTTGATTTTAGGATTTTACTTTTGAGATACTCAAGATTAATCTAATTTGATTTGAGAGTTTTAGAAATCCAAACATAAAGTTCTTTATGTTTACTTTTGAAAGGACATTCAAAAGCCATGTGACCTAGATGATTATAATGATTACAAGCAATATTTGAGTTATTAGACATCCAACGTACTTTTGTGCAAGAGTGAAAAGTCATATGTTTATGTTCACGACACTTTTCTTTGTAATAATGTCTCTTAGTTTCCATTATGATAGGTTTTTTGAAATAGTACCTCTTAGTGATGTTGGCCTTAGGTTTATATTTATAGAACTCTTGAATTGTCTTGGGCTTGTTAATTTCTACATTCTTTCGAATAATGCCCAAGGAAGCATTTCCATTGCCTTTGTACAACCTATTGTGTGAAATCTTTTTATTGTACTTAAATGTATGGTGAGTACATTTTGGTTTAGATGGTTTTCTCTTGTGAATGGTAGATGTACAAGTCTTAACACAAAGGGATTCAATTTTTGAAATAGACTCTACTTCGCTTTTGAACTCAAGAAGATTCAACTTAGACTCCAATTCACAATTTTTTTTTTCAACAATCCACTAATCTCTTCATCATTTTTATCCAAGCTCATCATTGCTTTATCATATTTGACTCTCAATTCATATTCACTAAAGATGGCTTGGTCATCATACAAAGGTTTGCTATTCTTGGATATAGACCTAGTGCCTAAACTACAAGAATTTAAATGTACGCACCTCTCCTAGTGAATTAGAAGAAGATGTGGTTATAATTCCCCTTTCTTCTAGATACTCTTCATTAACTTTGGAGAAGATTTTAACTATTTCATCATTCACTTCATTTTTGTTTTGCCTCCAACGATTTGCTCTTGTACCAAAGCGTTGTCCTATTCTTGTAGAGTAATTGTAGATTCAACATTGTGATTATCTGTACTAAAAACACACTTATTAGAACAAGAATTCTCTTTAAAAGCATTTTCAAGAGTATGATGCCACATTTCATGTGCTAGATTAGAATCAAGGATTTCTCCTATGGATTCATATATAAAATTCAAGATGAAGTAAGAAACATAACTATTATCTAGGGTTCTAGAGGGTGAATCCTTGGTAGCATAGAAGGTTTCTTTGTCAAATGTATTTGTTACGGGTTGTGAAGCGTTATGGTAACGATGTGCTCTGTTTGACACTGTGAAGCCATTCCTTGATGTCTTGAGAATATCTTGACTTGTCTAGAGCATGTTTGAGCATTGTTTGAGCATGTGCAATATTAGTTTGTACTTGTTTCATCCTGCATCTTCATCAAAACTCATGTGCAATGTCAATACTTATTTGCAAATTGTCAAATAAGAGATGAATTTAATCCAAAAATTAGCATATTAGTCATATATAATCAAAGATTGTACAATTAAGGATTTAATTATTCTTACCCCTCAAGATATGGCAACAAAATGAATGATGACGGATCTTCGACTTCGTTGATGAATTTATTGATGTACGTTGAAATACTATCGAAGTCTTGTCTTATCACAAATGATGTGCATACCATAGGGTCCATGAACAATTCAGTGGAATGAAGAGGTGTACTCCTAAGGTTATTTTCACAAACCATACAAGTATATCACAATTAAATACAAGTTACTGATTTATTATGAAAAAAGTAAGTACATAAAGGCTTACCCCTAAGGTTGTTTTCACAAACCCTGCAAGTATATCACAATTGAATATCAAATTACTGAATTTTACGAAAAAAAGTAAGTACATAAATGCTTACATGCAGAAGACCCATAGTATTGACACTCCGAATTGAGTGTCGCTCATCATCTCAATTATTTCATCAACCAACTCCCAAGCGGGACCGTCATTGTTGTTGTTGAACAACATCTCCGAGCCAATATAGAAGCCCAACGTGTCGCGTGTTGGGACATCAACACACTGTACATCGACGTGTCGATGGTTTTTTACAGTACAACCGGTGATGAAAGTTTAATTTTTTAACATATAATTATGATACTTTATCACTGGATTTTTACGTAGTAATCATCATTAAGATTTCCTACAAATATCAGCCCCTGATGTTTTTATATCCGATAATAATAAAGCGATACTAAAATTGTTTTCTGTTGCAGTATTTCGATGTAAGAAATCATGTTCTCTAACGTACTCCAAATAAAAGAATATATTTGAAGCAAAATTGAAAGCATTTTGATCCTACGAGAAAAGTTAGCAGCGCCAAAGTTGAATGCCATACGACGTTTTTATTGCCCTACTATCATTGTGCACCTTTTCTGACGTTATATCTTTGCCTTGGATAAATATATGTAATAGTAGTCGTGATTTGAAATTTGTGCGGATTCATAAAAAAAAAAAATTTGTGAGCTTTAGACAAGTAGCGATAAAGATTTTTGAAACAAAAATTCGAGTTAAATCCGGTTCGAACCGACTCGATCTATTCAATTCGTCATAATCTGACATAAAAATTCACCATAACTCGAGAATAATCCCTTCTAACCCGTCATAATCCTCCTTAATCCCTCCTAATCCGTCCTTGTCACGATCTTAACCCCCTCTAACACGTCCTTAATCCCTCTAACCCGCATATAATTCGTCTATAACATTCAAAATCTGTCGGTTCGTTGACCCATGTAAACCGATCCTGATCGAATCGTCGGTAATTCGATCCAAATCCGTCGGTTCGCCGACCCATGTGTCTTAGATGAGTTGCGACCAACCTAAAAAAATTTGACTCGTCCAAATCCCGCCTGTTCAATCCGTGGACCGACCAACTCGTTGGACCGGACGAATTTGAACCGACCCGACCTGATCAGGCCCATTGTGAATAGACTATGTACTAGCATAACCTCATTTAAACCTTCATTTTTTACATTTAAAGGCTAGTCCTTAAATATTATTACTCTAGCTACATTTTCTTAGAACTAGTTTTAAGCTTTGCTATTTGAAATATATGTGATATGCGATGTTTTATTTTAGTGTAGTAAGTTCTTCAAAAAGAGTAGATCAAACTTTTCATCAAAAGTACTACATATAAATCAATTAATTACGAACGTCAATTGTTATCAACAATAATTCAAATAAGTTAATTTTGATTCATAAAAGAATTTGATTTTATTTTCTATTCACGCATTATTGTTAAATTTAAAGGAGGCTCATTGAACTATTATTTATATAAATTACTCAACATACTATCAATTAAATTTCGTAATTTTTATCTTAATGTATAAATTTGGTATATATTTTTATGTTAAAGTTTCATTAAGTCCAATATTTATTAATTATTTTCAAATATTTACTTGACTTTAACTATAGATGAGTTAATTCCGAATATAAGTTTCATTATAATATTTTCTATTACTTCGAAGGGACATTTGATTTTTAGATTCCATGCATATGTGATCATTTTTAATTTTTAAATAAATTACAATTTTAAGTCGAACAGGTCGAGTTATGACTTGTGACTAGTGTTAAATTTGTGTCGTTTCAAACTGTTTCGTTTCAAACACGGCTTGACATGGTACGAAACGACACAGCACGGTACGGTTAGTATTTTAAATTTGAAAGGAATTAGAACGGAACGGTTAAGACACGGCACGTTTAGGCACGCTGTGCCTAAACATGTCGTGTCTTAATCGTGTTGTACCTAAACGTATCGTATCTTAACCGTGTCGTGTTTGTTTGTGCTGTGTTGCTTCGGCACGACGTGCCGTATTCGTGTTAATCGTGCCAAAAATATAAAAAACTAAAAAATATATAAATTTTTTACAAGAACATAAAAATCTGAAAAAAATTCGATGCTAGTGTTGTCCTTGACAGTTGGCACTTTGCACTACGTTAGAGGTTGAACGAATTTAGAACTCCCACTGGAAAATTTCAAAAAAAATTGAACTTTTGTGCCTATCTGTGCCTACCTGTGTCAAACTGTGCCTACCAGTTCTTACCCGTGCCTACCCGTGTCGTGCCTAAATATGCCGTGTCTAGACGTGTTTTCGTGTCGTGTTGTGTCGTGTCGTGTCGTGCCTCTCCTCGTAAATGATTTGTGCCGTGTCGTGCCCTACAGTAAGAAACCTAAGTACGTCACACTTAAGACACGGTACATGAACAGTCCCGTATCGTGTCCCCTATCGTTTCTTAATCGTGTCGTGTCCCTATCGTATCGTACCATTCCGTATTGTTTTTAGACAAGCAAACACGATTAGAGTAACTGATCCCCCTATTCGAAATATTTTACCTAAATTTAGATGAGATGTATTTACCTCACAATTAGTGCCATCTTTGGGCCAACCTTGGGATGCCCACGTGTGTTGTTCGTTTCATTCAAGCAATCTGCATCCCATGTGGTAGGTACTATTGTAGCAGTTTGTGTTGCTTGTTACTGCAAGACAAAACTACTCAATGAAAGAAATAAACACCAAAATATAATAAAAAGGAGGATTTCTTTAAGAAGCATTATGTATTTCTCTCTTCTTTTAATTGTACCACAATATTCAGTTATTCACATACAAAAACAAGCGTCACAGAAGTTCAGAGGTGGATCCAATAAGTAGGCAATATTGCAATAACCACAACCCTCCTTTCAGTTTGGGTCGCAATTTTATGAAACAGTAATAATAGCAACGGAACGGGTCCCCATTACCCTATTAAAGTTCCTTCTGGAAATGAAACGGCATCCTATGTAGGCCGTTTTACACTACCGGTCCCACCCTCCATCTGACGGTTCCGATCACTCCAAGCCGTTCTAACTGCCAAGCCATTTCATCTTCCTCTCCATTTGTACTGTATATAACCAGCTGAAGCCTGAAATGGAAATTTTTTTATAAAGGATCCATTATATGTAATAGTGCAATGTCCTATAAAAAATTTTAATTATTTTTCTCGTTTTCTGCACATTTTTGAGATCCATTGTTGAACAAAAATAAATATAATGAAGATAATAATAATTGACAATAATGAAAAAATAAAGAAAAGTGACAATAAAATTAATATTGAAAATAAGTAAAATAGTAATGACAATAATAAGGAAAGTTATACCGAAATAGCAAATATTTTCATATTGAAAATGATTGAAGTGCAATTTTGTTTCATACTTTACAAGAAATAAAAATGGTTACTAGTGGGCAGAATGGTTTAGGCTCATATGAGTAGTGCAGAGTTGGTTCATTGGGTATTGGAACGGATTCATGTGCGCAACTAATACTCACAAAATCGCAATTTCATAAATTGTAGTAAGCTATGGGATCAACAAACAATTCAACCATTGACAAGCTTCCCGATAACACCAAATGATTAACCATTAACTTTCATGTATCATTATTCGAAATTTATAACTAGGAATCGAGCATTACTGGGGGCTCAAGTTGTAATCCTGCATTAAACCTTGTCGAGATCTCTAAATTATGGGTGGCGCTCGAAATCCCCAAACTTCGAGAGATCTCCATCTTCAATTCTTCAAGAGTAATGTCGTCATGCACCGTGAAATTACTCGTAGCCTTTATGGAGTATTGGACACCGCAAGGACCATGTTGAATAGTACCTTCGGTGAACAAACTAATAAAGAATATTTTTTTGTTGGATTTCTTTTGAAAGAGGGTGAATATAGGAAATTGTTTTTGAGGTTTTTAGGTTAAAAATGCGGCATCAATGAGAGAAGAGAAGAAACAAGGAAAATGTAAGAGAAGATGAAGAAAGTGGTTGAGTAGTAACATTAAATCCTACTGAAAACTTAGGGGCACTATTGTTAATCGCGCCTCTGAGTATTTTATGTCACTGAAATGTAGGCCCTAGACATTTATATTGACAAGCAATTAATGCGGAAACATGTGCAGTTATTGCAGACACATAAACTAGGGGTGTAACTATTAATAGCGTCCATAAGTATTTCACTTGGGACTTCTTTGAAAGTTCTAGATCGAGTTAAGTCCAATAGGAACGTGACTACTAATAACATTCTTATTAATCTGCCCAAAATAAATGGTCTAGTGAGATTCGAACTCAAGACACTCCAATTAAGCACCTCTACCACTAGACTATTTGTATTTCTCGTTATTTATGAAACAAAAAATTTACTTAAGCCATTTCCAATATGTGAAGAATTGCTATTTTCATATTATTTTGTTATTATGATTATTATGATTATGATTATTATTATAATAATAATAATAATTATTATTACTATTATTATTTTCATTTTTTAAGTTTCACTATTTTCATTATTTCAAATTATTATTATTATCATTATCTTCATTATAAATTATTATTATTGTTATTTTCATTACTATTATTATTTTCTTATCTTTATTATCACTATTCATTATATCTTTCATTAATTTGAATTATTATTAATATTGCATTTATTATTATTATTATTATTATTAATTCTAATAATAATGATAATATTAGTAAAAATACATATAATAATTATATTTCATTATTACTGAGAATACATATAATAATTTTTAATATTGAAATGCCTAACGTCTCTAATGAAATACGATTTCTGACCAACAAAAATGCACAAAAAGCGAGAAAAATAATTAAAATAATGTTGCGAGTTTAGAGACTCGATTAACTATAGAGTCTTCGGCCCTTTATAAAATTATTAGAGAGCGTTGGACTTACATATATTTCGACTCATTATCGAACTCCTTATAAATTTTTTCCAGCTGAAATGTACGGATAACGATATCAAGATCTTCTCCAGTTATAGCGACAATGGAGAAGAATATATTTTTGTTTTATCCAAAAGGGTATCCTATGAAGACTGTCGGGCGGATAAAGCTCTATACGAATTACGGTTTTCTTGACGGTTCACTTTATGTTAACATAGTCTAGTTCTTTTTCTTACAGGGTTAAATGTTTACGCTATCCTGATTAATCGGCACTAATCCCAACATGAGAGACAACATACCGTACCGAGATTTGATCAACCGTCTTGCGAGTTGCGACGTGAAAAAGGAGAAAGGGAAAAAGATAAGGGTAGCTTCTATAGGGACCCACCCATCAGAGGAAAAGTAAAAAGCTTAGGAGATCATCCTTGAAGAAATCACATGCCATCAGCCTTCTCTTGAGGCAACGAATCTAATCTCGCACTATAAGAACCGAAAGAGAGAGAAAGAGAAAGAGAAAGAGAGAAAGAGATCTAGTTGGTAGCTGCTATATACAAAGTCTTTCGAGAAGGCTTGTGTGTGTCTGTGTGTGTCTGTGTGTGTGGCTATTCTTCTCTTCTCTTCATCTCTCTTTACTCTTTGCTTCCATGTCCGTTTCCTCAGAATTCGTGCTAAGGCCAATCCTGACAGGCCGTAAAGGGAATGAACCTGATCCAAATGAGGAATCTCAACCATGGAAGAAAGAAGAGGAGAGAGAGGAAGAGTGTGAAACGCCAAAGGGAGAACAGAGTAGAATAATTGTAAGTTTACCTGATCCTCCAAGAAAGAGGAGATGTGTGCTGATTGGCAAGAGAACAATTCCACCAATTGAGGTCATGGCCGTGGAGAAAGAGGAATTGGATCGGCTGTTCGTGAGAAGAGATCCAGTCGGATGCGGCATGTCGGTGAAGCCCGGATCCAAGAGGAAATGCTGCAGTGTAAGTGATGAATGAGATCTATCTTTTGTGTTATTATATTTGTATGCATGACATCTAGATCTGTCTTTTGGTTTTTGAAGCTTTTTCTTAGTTGTGTATGGTATAGTGGTATGAATTCCGTTATTTTTTTTTTTTGTTTTTGGTTTTTGGTTTTTGCTGGGGTGTAAAATTAAGATATAACTTTATAATGTACTTTTGTGAAAAGATAGGAGGGGTTACTGGTTAGGGTTTGATAGTTATATGGCGTATTATATAATGTGCTAATTATTGTTGAGGTGCAATTGCAAAAAAAGAGATTGAGGTCACGATTTTGTTGCGACTTTTTAACAATTGAGTTATTCTCTCTTCTTTGTACTTGCAAATTCTTAATATTTATCTTTTGTTTGTTTGGTATGTCTGTTGAAGTTTATTTAATTATTTTTTTTTTTGGTAAACAATCAATTATCATTTTATTATTGAAGTAGAAGAATTCAAGGTTGAACCCAGAGAGGATGTGTAGTGTTGTTCAGACTTGCCAATTTTGGTTTTCAAACTGCAAATAATTTAATTAATAATATGCTCATGTTGATGTTCTCACGATGGGAATTCCTTTTTCAGTATATTTTTATCAGAATTATATTGAGATTTTTTTTATAGATCTGAAAGATTTTAAACTCTCCTAGTAGCAGTATGGTTCCTCTACTTAATCTTTATTAATTAAATAAAAAATTTATAAAATAAAGCCCTAGTAGTATGCTTTGTTCCATTACAATAAAACCAAAAAATGTAAATTAATCCCTAATTGTTCAAGAATCTCTGGTTGCTTACTCCGTCAATTAATCCCCAGAGTAATACAATTCAATTGTCACTTTAAATTTAGTGAAAATATATTTTGTGCTTTTGTTCACTTCTATTTTTTTTTAATTTAATCGGTGTAGAAACAATATTTTGTTTCTTCGAAATATTATAACTACTATTAATTAAATTAATTAATTAGAGCATGAAACCGTAGTTTCCCAGCTTTTTGTTTTTGGTAATTCAAATAAATATTCTTTTGAATTTGGCCAAGAATGGAGATTTTTTTAGAGCAAATGGCCACCGTTCCGCACTAAAATAATTCATAATTAACAATACAACTGAGAAATTAAAACAAATGCCGAATGGTAGAATTTCAACCACTCCAACTTTTTTAAAATTTCCAATGCCAATTCCTAACGAGATTTACATTTTAAAATTTCAAAGCACCTTTTGAGTTGCTGCTGTAGGATCAGCTGTTAAAACATGACAGAGGATAGAGACACGTTGCATCTCTATTATCCCTTCGAATTTTAAAATGAAATACCCCAAAAAGGAAAAGAAGGAAAATATTGTAAAATAATACAGGTAGTTATTTTTCATGAGATAAGCACAAAGCAGCACCTGCATGTTCTCTGCATTTGGAAGTTTTCTCCAAGTTGGTGATAATTGTATTATACGCGACAAATCCGGATATAAATATAATTGCACTTTGCACTAGCCGGAATCATGTTTATATATACGACACAAAAAAGAACATAAATCAGCCTTAAATTATTATGTCTTGGTGAAGAACAAAAAATAAAAAATTACTACCAGAGGGACACTGAAGAGACATCTCTGCAAATTTTCACTACCATAGGGAACATTGCAGAGAGCAAGATGCATGAATATGAAGTTTCATGGAACAATAAATGCACGTGTGTGGAGCAATTATCTTTTTTTAAGCAGGTCCATTGTAGAGAGACTTTCTGAGATATCTGCTGGATGATTACATCTCTATATCTCATATAGCAGAAACAGAAGCAATATTCTTTGGAAATTTCCTGCACTTAAGAGGACAAAATTCATCTTGAAAATGGTTGTGTTTGAAGTACTGGAAGGAAAAGAAGAAGGAAAACCAAGTATTTTTTGTTTGATAGAAGAAAGAATGTATGTTACAAACTTACAATGTTGGAACCTGGAAAAAGGCTCAGGCTCTGACATTTCAAAACCTCAAGCTCCTCAAGCTCCTACTCCTCCAAAAAGTCAGTCAGATTCCAATGGAAAACATGTAGTAGAGGAAGGAAAGTCAGTATTAGACAATATTCCCTTGGAGCAGGTCCTCTCTACCAATGTTTGGGAGGAGTGGCATGATCAATCTGACAAAGAAACTAAGGAAAATAGTTCATCTAAGGTAGCACTGTAAATTGGTGAGTCTGATAGTAGAAAAACTCCTATTCAGGGAGTACTCTTCTTCTAAGACAACCATATATTCTTCTAACTCTTGTAGTGCCATTATTTATACTTTAGATAGCAGCTCAAACTCTGAATCTGACAAGAATCAGAGGAAGAAGAGCAAAGGGTCCAAGAAGGATGAGAGCCAAAGAGGAGTCTCAGAATTCAGGCTAAACAAGCTTCCTCATCAAGGAATCAGATTACAAGTTCTTCACAGTCTGGTATTAAACTTCTTTTAAATTTATTTCCTTTTGCTCAGTGTACTGACTCTAAAGTAGTATCTTTATATGAAATTTGTGGATTTTCCTTTGGAAATACTGAATAGAAAAAAGTAGAGACTGCTAATTCTTTTAGGAAACTGTTAAGAGAAAAATTTAATGTGATTATGAGTAAAGCTTTAGAAGCGAAGAATAATGATAATTCCTCCTTTTTTTTATATATTAGCTCAGTCGAAGTTAGTTCACACCTTGAGGGGGAAACAGATAGTTAAAATAAATAATACATGGTTAGAGTTTTTTCATGGAATTGCAGAGACTTGAATAAAGCCAAAAGAAGGAACTTACTAAAAGAAATGCTAAATGAAAATAATATCGATTTAGTTGGAATTCAAGAAACCAAAAAAGAAGACTTTTCTAATAGAATATTTATGTCATTAAGTGCAAATATAAATATCTGGAAATTCCTACCATCAAAAGGAAATTCAGGAGGAATACTTGTAGGAATATATGACTCATTATATAATATATTAGATATGATCAAGAAAGAATTTTCAGTTACAGTACTCTTAAAGAACAAATTTGATAACTTTTCAGTTACAGTATATGGCCCTGTTCTTTCAAAATATAGGAAGAAGTTTTTCTTAGAATTAAGAGAGATAATGGAGATAGGAAAAGGCAATAGTCTAATATGTGGGTATTTTAACATGATTAGGAATAAATCAGAAAAAATAGGAAAATCTTATTCTTCTTTGGTAAGTAGAAAGTTTAACTCAGAAATTAACTCTCTTCAACTATTAGAAATAAAATTATCAGATAGAAAATTCTCATGGTTTAAATCAGCTCTGGCAAAAAATTGTGCTCTCTTAGATAGATTCTTTTGTACTGTTACATGGAATAATTTTTTTGCAAACACGATAGCAAAATCATTAGCTAGGATTCAATCGGATCATAACCCTATAATTCTAGAATCTATGGATATTATGACAAAAATTGCTAAACCAATTAGGTTTGAACAAAATTGGGTTCAACAAGAAGGTTTCCTAAAAATGTTTAAAAAATGATGGAATTCAATTAGCTTAAGACAATCCATAAGTAATAGTTGGAGAATTAAATTACAACAAATAAGAACTAAGTTAAGAGGATGGAATGCAAATTTAAAAGCAGAAAAAAGAAAAATAAAAAAGAATTTATTAATAATATTAAGGAATTAGAGGAAATTCAGGAAAATAGAGACTTAGAAGAATCTGAAATTGATTTATTAAAATACTTTCATTCAGAATTAGATATAATTTATGATGAAGAAGAAAAATATTGGCAACAAAGAGCCAAAGTTAAATGGTTTTTAGAAGGAGGAAGAAAAATCTAATATTTTCATTAGAAATTGATGGTAATATTGAATATGAAACCAAAAAAATAAAATATCATATAAATACCTTCTATAGAAATCTAATGGACAAAGATGAAGAAAGAAAAGTAATATTACAAGAGTCGTTTTGGGATAATGAAAGTAAATTAACAATAGAACAGAGCAATACTCTTACTTTACCTTTTTACATATGAAGAAATTAAAAAAAATAGCATTTTCATGTAGCCCTAATAAAGCACCAGGTCCAGATGGTTTTTCTTTTGCATTCTACCAATCCTATTGGGAGATAGTTAAAGATGATGTAATATCGCTAGTAAATTCATTTTATAGTCATGATTTAAATATAGAAAGGATTAATTTAGCATCTATATGCCTGATTCCAAAAAATCAGGATGCAAATACCATAACTAAATTTAGACCAATCAACTTAATCAACTGTAGTTTTAAGATTATAACCAAATTATTAGCAGAAAGATTGTCACCTTATATGAATGATTTAATAGATAGCAATCAGGCTGCATATGTTACCAGAAGATATATAATGGATAATGTAGTTGTAGCACATGAGGTGTTGCATCAGGTTAGATTAAATAAACAAAAAGGTATTCTGTTGAAAATAGATTTTGAAAAAGCATTTGATAGAATAAACTGGGAGTTTCTAGAAGAGGTTCTTAAAGGTAAGGGATTTAATAATAAATGGGTCAGATGGGTTATGGATTCAATAAAGGGCAGTTGAACTTGTGTAAACTTTAATGGAGAATTAGAAGAATATTTTAGTTGTAAAAGAGGTGTAAGACAAGGAGATCCTTTATCTCTCTTTCTATTCATATTAGTTGCAGACTGTTTTAATAGTATACTTAAAAAAGCTCAACAAAATGGTAAAATACAAGGTTTAGGAAACTTTATTAATAATAGTTCAGTGTTATATTTACATTTTGCAGATGATACTTTATTGTTTTTAGAGGCAAACTTAGAATATATTAAAAATCTCAAATGGATATTAGTAGCTTTTGAAAATCTTTCAGGTTTAAAAATTAACTATGATAAGTGTGAAATGATTCCTCTAAATTTGGATGAACATGAAACAAATATTATAGCTAACTCTATAGGGTATAAAAAGGGAGAACTACCTCTCAGTGGAAAAAAAATATTAATAAAAGATTGAGAATTTTTAATAGAAAAAATTGAAAAAAAAGTTACAAGGGTGGAAATGTAAACTTTTATCAATAGGAGGGAGATTGACATTATTAAATGATGTAATGTCAGCTGTTCCTTTATATTGGATGTCGGTTTACAAAATACCAGTAGCAATAAGAATTAGGATTGATAGACTTAGAAGGAGATTATTATGGTGGGGGGAATGTTTCTAAGAAAAAATTAGCATTAGTTAACTGGAGAACAGTTTGTAAATTAAAAGAGAATGGGGGTTTAGGAGTTTTAAACATAGAACAAATGAATAAAGCATTATTAGCAAAAATAGCTTATTCATTTTAGAGACCCTACTTATAAAAATAAATGAAAGGAAATTGTTCAAAACAAATATTCTTTAACTTCAAATAGAAAATTATTTTCTCCCTTCTGGAAACAGATTTTAGAAGAAGAAGAATTAGTAAATCTAGATTTAGAGACTATAGTAGGAAAGAGAGATAACACTAGATTCTGGTTAGATTGCTGGATAGAAGATTGCTCACTAGCAGTAATGTTTCCCACACTTTTTGAAATAACTACAGATGTTAATATAACAGTTGAGGAAGCTTTAGCAAAACCTTTGTATGAATCAATAAATTTCAGAAGACAATTATCTGGTAGGATTAGAGATGACTTTAATCAATTAAAGTCCATTATTCAGAATGTTCAATTAGATAAAAATGAATTTGATAAGATTAGCTGGAAATGGGATTCTAAAGGAATATTTTCTGTTAACTCCTTTTATAGATGGCTAGATTTTGAAGGAATAAAAAATAGGAAATATGAATCTATTTGGGAGGCAAAATGCCCTTAAAAATCAAAGTCTTTTTGTGGTTAGTTAAAAGAGAGAAAATTCTAACTAAACACAATCTTACAGTAAGGGGTATGAGTATTAATACTGATTGTGTTTTCTGTGGATTAGAAGAAATAGTTGACCTTCTCTTTGTTACATGCCCAGTAGCTAAAGCAATATGGGATTGGATAGCTGAATACAATGGTTTCTATAATCACTTAAAAACTGTTCAAGAATTGTGGTATGTTCAGACAACTATCCCACTTAAGGATAATATTGTTATAGAAATTGTCAGAGGGACAGTACTATGGACAATATGGATTGAAAGAAATAATATATGTTTTAGAGATAGTAAATATAAAAAATTACATTCTTTAGGTTTGAATATTATAAGATTAGCAGTTTTTGGTGCAAAAACTCAAAGCAAGACTTATTTTTGAAATTATCCCTTGTTCTTCCACAAGATCTAGAAAATTTAGCTAATAATTCCACATGTTTTAATAATAATCTCATTACTTCTTCTAGTAATGAAGCTGAGGAATTACATAGGTTATTAGTAGAATAGAATGTATACTTATGCTTTGCTTTCCAGGATCAGAGACAGGATCAGGTACAGATACTAGCTCAGGATATTCTGGCTGGAGTCTAAATGAGATAGATGATGAGGATGTTTCTGACGTGGAGATTGCGCCAAAGAAGAAAGTATGTCTGACTAGAATGGAGGTTCCTCAGGAGATAAGGGGCACTCTACATTTCTGTTTGATCCAAATTAATCCAAGCTCGTGAAGGGAAGAAGTGAAAAGACGATGTTTTGAGTTGTTATGTTTGTGTTCTGAGTTGGAAAACTGTATTTGTTTTTTATATAATACTGTATTAATAGTGAGAGAGAGATAAAACAATGATGTAGTTAATGATTTACTTTTGTTGTGAGAGAGAGAAGAAGAAAACAATTACTGATGGAAAGAAGGACAGGTACATAAGATGAAGATGAAGATGATGGTAAGGTCATTTTGAGGTTTTAATTAGACATATTAAAACTAGATTTAGGGATAAATAGAATTAGACTAGAGTAATATTAGAAGTTAGGTAGTTGTTAGAATAGTTAACTGTAAAACTCAGATTAATATTTCAATGAAATAGATGAAAATCTCTCACTTCTGGATCAATACAAAGTTACAAGTAAAAGTGCCAAAGATGCCTAACTAACTAGCCGGAATTTGTTCAGAAATATAGAAACAAATTAAATTGTATTCTTTTTGTCTATCACTCAATTAAAAAGAATGTCTAATTATAATTTATAAATATGCTTGGAGTTTTAGTGTCTTCTAGAAAACACGTAAGACCCGGATATAGGGAATATCTGACATGTGCTTGGAAGTATATGCCATCACACATATATATTCCATGTACTTGGTTATATATTCTGAGATCCTGCTATTATTCTCTCAATATTTTGTTCAGAAATACAGAACACACTAAATTATATTCCTTTGTCTTTCACTCAATTGAAAGAAACGTCTAATTATATATATGAATGGAGTTCTAGTGTGTCTTTTAGAAAACAAATAAGATCCAGATGTAGGGAATATCTCACATGTGCTTGGAAGTACATGCCATCACATATATATATTTAAGGCCATGTACATGGTAATATTTTCTAGATCCTGCTATTATTTTATCAATATACAGTTAGGTTTATAAGATGTTGAATGATATAAAGTAACATTTTATGAGATTCTACCCACCTATAGAAGGCAAATGATTGATTATATATCTATATATTTCTATAAAAAATTGGAGTGATACACTGATACCCAACTTGCATTCAAATCTGATCCAATAGTCTCATATATTATTAAGTCACATGGCAACTATCTAACTAATTAAACATGAGCAGTTCTTTACCTGGACACGGTGCAGCCTGTCTGATCAAAGACACTGAGACACACTGTACTGGTAATTGTTTAGCTGATGTTGTACGGAACAAAAACCAGGTGTGAAATGTCACAAGGCCACAACTTGAACTGGTACAGAAATTCTAAAATAGGAAAATGTTTGTGTAGGCCCAAAACATGGGCCTGAAGAGATGCTTTTAGCAACTGGTACATTCTCTTTCTCAGTAAAAAGTGGGCCCTGGCCCAGTATTCATCCAAAAGAGAAACATAGAGGGAAGGAGGCACAAAGAGAGATCACAGTCAGTGTTCCCAAAAAAACAGAGAGATGAGGCAGTCTGTCACATGGAATTCTATTTCTATGTACGTTCGCTATGTATTGGTTTTTGTGTTTGTATCATTGTATGGTTTTCCACTTTCCAAAACGCCAGATGGAAGGATAAGAAGTCACACAGAAAGAATACAAAAATGGCATGAGAACGGTAATGTCAATTTTTCATGTCAGAAATATGACTCCTTAGCACAGGTTCTCGTATTTTTCTAATAAATATGTCCCACTCATTTTTTTGGGATCATAATATTTCTTATAAAATTGGAGAATCCAACAAGAAGGATATATATTTTCATATAAAGAGGAGGGGAAAAGGCCGTGTATTCTTTTGAACTGTTTAGTGCGAAGAGTCGAAAGGGAATAGAGAGTACTAAAAATAGTAATGCTTACAAATTTGAGCATTTCTGACATTATTTTAAGAGCATGCGACATGCGTCAATCAATCTCCGATGCAAAGGAAATAAAATTTAAAAAGCGAAAAATTGTGATTTTACTGCAGCAATGAATAGAGAAAATACTGTTCATTCACCGTGGTGGCCGATGAGACATGAGTATATTAAAAAATAAAACACTATTCATTCATGCAATATGCGTCATTCGTCTTGCGTCATGTGTCTCACGTCATGTATCATGCATCATGGGTCATGCATCATGCGGCATGCAACATGCATCATGCGTAATGTACCGTCATGCGTCGTGCACTGTCAGGCGTCACGCGTCATGCGTCAATGCATCATTTGTCTTGCGTCATTCCGCTAACGTCATGCGGCTTGCGTCATGCGTCCAATATCATGTGTCGTGCATCATGCGTCTTGCGTCATCCGGCTAGCGTCATGCGTCATGCGTAATGCGTCATGCGTCATTCCGCTAACGTCATGCGACTTGCAGCGTCACGTGTCATGCATCATGCGTCATGCGTCATGCGTCATGTGTCTAACGGCATGCGATAAACAGTTAAAACAGTGGAAACAACATGAACGAAATATTTTTAAAACAGTGATTTACCTGTAGCGAAAACATTGTTCGTATTGTAGCGATGAGCACTGAAAACATTGTTCATCCGAACTGCGGAAATGAACAGTGCCAACAGTGAAAGCAATGTTCTTACTGTAGCGATGAACAGTATCATAAATATATTAGATTAGATTATATATACAAGTTGTAGGTAAACGTGATGACAAAAGAGTGATGTCTAGTAGCTAAGAAGAATTCTCTTCGTCCCGGCTGCTACTTGTTAGAAGTATGACGAAAATAAAAAGTTTCTTGGGATATTTTGTTTTGAAGAGTGGAAAACAGAGTTTTAGCGATCATTTCTATAGGTATTAATTTAAAGTTGATAGAGCTTATCTATCATTTTTATCTAAAAAACTAGATTGAAGAACGATGTGGAAACAGATACTAGTTAAAAAAATTCATGAGTTTCCTCAAAAAAAAAAAAAATGCGGGGGTAACAGGAGCTATGCGTCTATGCGGCTATGCCAGGTTTTGCTCACCTATGTAGAATTGATCTGGCAGTATTGGTTAATTTAGAAATAATATAATCCTAAAATGGTACCATTGAAGCTTCAAAGGGCTAAATGATGCAATTAATTGCTATTCTCTTCTGTCTCGTATAAAATTTTTGTTCTTGAGGTGGCAACTTCAAGCATTGATTAGTCACCATTTCTTAATAAAGTAAAAACATATATATTACATAATTGCCCGGATAATTAGGATCAAATTGTACAGATAAGACAAAATTTTGTAATTGTAATATGACGAACCGCATATTAATTTAGTACAACTTATTTGAAATTACTGCTTTTAAATATAATAAATAATCAAATAATAAAGTAAACTAAAATAAAGTATATGGTTAGAGAAAAACACATATAATATTTATATATTAGTTATTTAAAAAATTGTTTCTTCTTAGGTAAACTACAAATGGTAAGAAATGAATTCAATAGTTTCAGACTAACATGAGCATCAAAATGAAAATCATTTTCAGATAATAAACAACAATGTTATGTGGCTCATTTACTAGTAAATCTTGGCAAATAGATCTCTGAAATGCCTTTTAATTGCGATAACTAAACCAAAAAACAGGAATTATCCTAACAAAGTAAGACCAACCGGAAAACACAAACTAAGCACGATCCATAATTATGGATAACATAATGTATCCAAAAAAAGGATTAATGAACAATAAATGAATAGAGAAATTGAGCGAAACATTTGAATTTTGTGTAGGCCTTTACAATATACAAATGTCAAATATACAAAACAATTGGATAAAATAAAGCCTTTGATACTGCTCAACATTTGGTCAGTGGTTGGGTAGAAGAAAAGCTAGGAAGACTCTTTCAACTAGGCAACCACTACTACTCCATGGGAAAAATACCGGTGTTAGTTTGTCAGATTTCCATTTTTGGTATATAACCACTTCTCTGTAGCTCGGCAGATCACCACTGCTGATATATCTGTCTGATACATCAACATGCAACTGTAAGCATCAACTTTTACTTGAGCTTTCCATTACTTCTAGTCTTCGACCACTGTATTCCAAACAAAGCTAGTATATGTTGTCGTAATATCTCTGCAATGTTATGACATAATGTCAGATATTCCATTTTAATAGCTCCAGCACAGCCAATCTCTTACTGCTTGTGGATTTATTATACAGATTTGCATTTTATTAGAAAGGGAGAAAATGTAAAGTAACATGAAATACAGAGGACAAGAGCTTACATGAGGTATGGTAAGGTCATATTCTTTAACAGAGACGGTCGCTGAAGGGCTAAATGCTTCCATTCTTCTCTGTTTATTTTGCCGTCTCCGTCAGCATCCGCATCTTGAAATGTCTGCAGAAAATTCGAAACAGAAGTTCATTAATTCAGAAACATATATTATAGTAGAAGAATACAGTTGATCTACGAATTGATAATGCTTTCCTTGTCTATTATAGCTTCCAGAAGATCGTCAGTCAGATTCATGTTTGATTCCAACATGAAAGCTACTATCATTTGCTCGACCTAACAACACACAAAGCACCAAAAAAAGGAAAACAGTAATTATCTTATCACAAACATAATTATAGGCTTACCAAAAAGCAAATGATGTCAACCTTTTTAGATTATAATAGAAATTATAAAAAACCAACCTCTTCGCGTTCAATGAATCCTGTCTGCCTTAAATCATACAACCTAAATGCAACTGTTATAGAAAAGGATATTGCAAAAGGTTAGCTTACATATATTTTTGAATACTTTGCATTTATTTCTGCAAATTAATCAAGGACACTGCTTACAGTTGATTTTATCATCCAAAGGTGCACTAGGATGGAACACAGTGAGAAAATGGACAAATTCTTCGAACTCAATCACCCCATTTTTCTTCTCGTCAAAAACATCAAACACCTATGCAAGTGGAACGTCAAACAGAAGATAATGACATCAGAACAGCATAGAACGAAAATCCTATGTATTTTATAAATATCAATTCATGCTTCCCTTACTCTGTTGAGAAAGAGGTTTTCCCCACTTGGTGTCTGGAACAATGCCAGTTGAAGCTCTTTCTGGCAGAAAAGAAGAATACAAAATACAAATAACCAATAACAATACCATGATGGTCGTGGTAGTGATAACTGGTAACAGTAATGGAGAAATAACAACCACCACAACAATATGATCGTCATCAGCATCAGCATCGTCACCACCATTAACAATTACTAGTATTGTTATACAGATGATAAAAACAAATAATAATAATAATAGTAATTTAAAATTTGATGATGCTGATGATAAATTGATGATAATTGAACATATAAAAATATTATAAGCAAATCAAGAAAAGCCATTACTAAATGCATTTTAATTTTTATATAAAACAATTTGGCATCTAGATTGAGCTGTCAATCAATCTATATAGATCAACCCAAACCCGAAAAGAGCAGTACTTTATTGGGGCAGTAGGTCAGGAATCTAATTTTCTGATAGTGGCTTCACAAACCTCATTTACAATAACTATCATTTGTTCCAAGAAGTGCATGTATAGAGAGATTCCGGCGTGGTTCCTTTCAGTTCCAAGTACATCGAATTGCTTTCTTGCATTTTATAAATCAAAGTAACTTTTTGAATCTGATCATTGACTTGTCAGTTGTCAATATTTGTAAGTAACCTTAGATTAATACACTATATTTATATATTCTCCACTTAGGGGCAACTAAATCTTGAATATATTAATGCTAAAAGTGAGCATTTGGTAAGTGAAACCCCTAACTGTTACCAACCAGGAAAAAAGTTCTAAGGGGCAACAGTATTAGCTGCCCAATATTCATTGATTCTCAGTGGGGGAAATAACTTCTATTAGAGAACAAGAGAAGGAAACATAATATTACCTTGTGAATCAGTCCATCATTAACAACGGAGCAGCTAATTTTCTTGTATAGCTCATAGAGTGCCTCCACGTCATTTACGGAAACTTTTTATTATTCAACCCCACAAATGAAAAAAATTGCAACAATTAGCTTCAGGACTGAAACAATGACAGGTATATGTATATCCCCAATCCAAAGCTCATTCTGCTGACTCCACTTCACACAAAATTAAAGGCACAAGATAGAAAATTACAGCATCCAGATTCTTCTGACAGGCGCAGAAATTGGTGGTACGACATTTTACGCTGCGGTGATCCGACGAGAGATGGCGATCGGTGGTTGAAACAGTTGGTGACAGCAATAACAAGCCTATCCAGTACTACTATGCATGGTAGAAACACCAGGCACAACCTTTCTCCAATGGATAGGTAGCTTGATCCAGTTGCCTATTCACATCCGATTTAAGAATACAAAATCAGAAGGAAAATAATTAGAGCAAGACGATGAGTAAGGATACAAAATCAGAAGGAAATTAATTAGAGCAAGACGAAGAGTAAGGATAATTAGGCGGGGGTGAAGGATGAGAGTTGAGAGAAGTTACGATGATGTCATTGGAGGAACGATGCTCCATCTCTCTCTCTCTCTCTCTCTCTCTCAGAGTTTCTTCGCAACACGACTCAAAGCCGGGCTTGCTTGTGTCTATTTCATGAAAACAATTCTTTAATCACTGGTAGTTAAACCATTGTTACTTTTCCGAGAGCAAAGTAAAAAAAAAGGCAATTACCTGATGATTATGGTCTTAATGGTGGAGGCAGCGCTATGTCATTGGTGGTAGGTAGTGAATTGAAAATGGGTCGTCAAAATTCGTTGGTCCAATAGATTGGACCGGCTGGATTTGGACATGTTAAAATATTTTAAACCGGTCGCAACTCATTTAAGTCTCTTTTGTTAACGGATCGGCGAGTTTGGACCGAATTAGGGGTTGTTCGGTTATGATTGGGTTGGCCTGATTTTTTATTTAATTTTTTCCAATTTTTTTAAAAAAAATTATATTTTTTTGAACTAAGATGGGTTAGTGGCGGATGAAGATGAGTTATACTATGGTTAATTGCGGGTTAAGATGAGTTATATTCGGGTTAGTAGCGAGTTAAGATGAATTATATTCGAATTATGACTGGTTATACCTGAGGTTATACTTGGTTATGGAGAGTTATCACGGGTTATGGAGGGTTTATATCCGAATTAAGATGATTATTTTCGAGTTTGATCGGGTTTTATGGCGGGTTATGGCGGATCAGACGGGTCGGTCTGGGTCGGGTCGGATCTTTTTCTAGTCGGATTTAACACGAATTTATTCAACAAGGATGATAGTTATCCATCTTAGGATTTCGATTTTTTTTGGACGGATTCACGTGAATTTTCCCTCGGATTAGACTGGTCCGAGTTGCCGCCTTAAATTTGCCTGATCGAATTGGATCGGTCGGGTTTTGTCACATCAGTAGTGGTGGACCCGCCTTTTTTTTACTTTTTAGTTTATCTGAATTGGATTGGTTGATTTGCCAAAATACATTAGGAAATGTTATAAGATGATGGTACATTGTAAGTTTGTAACATTGGTACTCTTGAATTGAAGAGTGCATGTGACTGACATCAATCCAGCTTACTCCAATCTAATCCAAATTATCCAATTAAAGTATGTTAATAAATATCAGGCATAGTTCAAGAGAGGCGTATTTTGGGCCTTGTAATAATACGGGCTGATCCAGGAAGGTTTTTTGGGTATACATAATGGATTCGGGCCGGTTATAGATTCTTTCTTTTAAAAAATGAAACGTTGAACGGAAATAAAATTTGTTTCGCTTCAACGTATTTTTCAAGAAATTTCAGGTTTGATGCGGACAAAAGTGTTTTTTTTGTTTCACGAACAAACGAAACGACATAATTTCGCACTCGTTTTGCACGTTTAACACCTCTGCACACCATGCATAACAGGAGTTGCCACTTCCTTTTTCATTGAAAAGAACTGGGAGTACTCGATTCACAAAATTGTTCAATATTTCTCTGTTTTTTTTCTATTCATTTTGAGGGAAAAAGGTCTTTTATTCAGAAAAAAATCTCTTTAGTTTCTTTGGTTTTGATGGGTAAAGTAGGAAATCTATCCCCACACCCAATTCAATTAGTCACAAAAGGTTCCTGTTACATCATATAGATTTTTGGTCTAAACATCAAAAAACAATCAAAAGAACAAACAGGTACCAGGCCACATTGGTATTCTCCGTGCAGTACGAAAGCATCTCCTCAACCAACCATTGTCAATTTGTCACAAAATGGCAATTCTCCAATTACTTCAATAATAATATTACTATTATTTCCAACATGTGATTAAAAAACCTTTTCTAACTTGCCATTCACAAGATTACACAAAAAAATATCTACAATTGAGGAAACAGAGGGTTCTCCATCGCTGTTTGTTAGAGAAAATTGGACCGAAGTCCATGGATTTGCAACTTTTTCTGGGCAATTATTATCAGAACTTTTGAAAATATTACTGAATTTCATTAGAAGTGCATGAGCCGTGAAAAGGGTTTCCTAATGGCAATACAACTAACCAAGGACTATTTTACAGCCATATTTGAACTGTTCTAATGTTTTGTGAATATATATATAGAATCCGGCTAACGTACTAACGTTAGCAAAATCAAAACCGTGCTAACGGATGTTTATCTCGAATTCCAAATAAAAAACGGCCGATCCGAACCGTTGAAATTGTTATTCATACTAAAACCTACGTAGAGACCAAGTTTTATATTTTTTCGAATTTGTTTACTATTTTATCCAAGGCATTTTTCGAATTCCAAATCTAGTAGTGAGTATTCGTGCTATGCGTTTTTTTCTTCGCTAGATTGCTTTAATTAACACCAATTTAAGTTGCCCAATAAATTCTTCATATTGAAATCTAGTAGAAAACCAAATTTCATGATTTTTAGAGATTTATAGTTATTTTTTAAATATTTTTTAAAAATAGCCCTATTTAATATTAAAAAAGACCTCTTCAAGAATGTTTTTAAAAATATTTAAAAAATAGCTAGAAACCTCTAAAAATCACAAAATTTAGTTTCCTACTAGATTTCAATATGAAGAATTTATTGGGCAACTTAAATTGTTGTTGATTAAAGCAGTCCGACGAAAACAAATGTATGGCACGAATGCTCACTAATTATGCATATCACCGTAGCCAGATTATATATATATATATATATATAAAGAGAGATAGAATTCGGCAGGCTAACATACTAATGTTAGCAAAACTGAAAATGTGCTAGCATATGTTTATTTCGAATTTCAAATCTGAAATGACCTATCCAAAATGTTGAAATTGCTGTTAATACTAAAACCTGCATAGGGACAAAATTTTACATTTTTTCGAATTTTTTAACTATTTTATCGAAGGGACGAAAATACATTAATCTAACGATTCAAAAGAACCTTCAATTTCAACACATTCTTCAACGTCTAGAAAAAAATATAAAATTTGGTCCCTACATAGGTTTTTGTATGGATAATAATTTCAACGGTTCGAATCGACCGTTTCCAATTTGAAATTTGAAATAAATATCTGTTAGCACTTTTCAATTTTGCTAGCATTAATTGGGCTATGGTGCTTGATCAAGTACTAGCCCTTATGTGCTTGACTATCGAGACCGTCCATTCTTGTTTCAAGATTCGTGCTTCATCAAGTCGCTGATTTTCAGATTTAATGAACTGGACGAATCCAGTTAAAAAGTCACGATTTGAACCGATTCATTTCTTTTTTTCAGATTTCATCTCGACTAGGCGAATCACCTCTCCCAGAGACGAAACCCTAGATCCTACCTGAAAACACGACTTAGAGCTTGAATCGCACCGCCGCTCAAGAGATAAAGGAGATATCAGACCAATCACCACCCAAATCGATTTAAGGTGTTGTTTGATTTTATTTGGTTTCTGATATTAGGAATTGGGCTATGGTGCTTGATCAAGCACTAACCCTTCTGTACTGATCTAGAATAAGGGTAAGCTCGATGTTGCATTTTTGACGATCTGTTACAATAGTTGTGTTTGTCAGAGAAATCCTAGATCTGATTTTGCTCATCTGTTATGATAGATGTTATGATACTAGCATGGATTTATATGGCATTAGATCAGAGAAACTGTTGTTATCCTAGATCTGATTTTGCTCATCTGTTATGATAGATGTTACGATACTGGCATGAATTTTGCTCATCTGATTTTGTTGTCTTCAATTGTTCTCAAAGTGCCACTGTTACGACACTGTTGTTACATTTTTGAACATGCCTCTGTTGTTACCTTTTCAATTTTGCCTCTGATATTAATTAAGTGGTTGTTACCTTTTTGAACATGCATCAAGTGCCACTGTTTTGACCAACAAAGCTAATAGTGTCATTGTTTTTAGCTTTTATGATTAAAATTTTTCTACAGGTATGAAATTAAAGAGTGATGCAAGCTCTTCTTCATTAGAAGAGACGACATATATTTGCAAAAAATGCAAGATTTCATGCGAGGTGAAGGTATTTGAAACAAAAAGCAATTCGGACCGTTCATTTTATGCATGTAATTGTACCAATGGTAGTATATTTCGTTCTTGGTGCAATGATGTGCATTTTCAGCAAAGAAATGTTGCAAAAAAACACCGACGTCAGCAAAGCAGAAAACAATGCGAGTATGACAATCAAGTCTTTATAACAACTTTCATTGTGGCAATTTTAATTATTCTACTTGTGATTGTAATTTTGTTGTGTAAGGATCATCTCCATCCATCTGTTATCCATGTACAGAAGCATATCTGTTAGAAATTCAAGTCTTAATACAAAAATAAAATGAATTTAATCATGGTAAGGTGATATGTATCCGTAGGTTTATGCTATCATTATCATCTTGGCTGGATGAGTCTAAAATAGGATTTGAGCCAACTAAAAGAAATGTTGCAAAAAAACACCGACGTCAGCAAAGCAGAAAACAATGCGAGTATGACAATCAAGTCTTTATAACAACTTTCATTGTGGCAATTTTAATTATTCTACTTGTGATTGTAATTTTGTTGTGTAAGGATCATCTCCATCCATCTGTTATCCATGTACAGAAGCATATCTGTTAGAAATTCAAGTCTTAATACAAAAATAAAATGAATTTAATCATGGTAAGGTGATATGTATCCGTAGGTTTATGCTATCATTATCATCTTGGCTGGATGAGTCTAAAATAGGATTTGAGCCAACTAAAAGAAATGTTGCAAAAAAACACCGACGTCAGCAAAGCAGAAAACAATGCGAGTATGACAATCAAGTCTTTATAACAACTTTCATTGTGGCAATTTTAATTATTCTACTTGTGATTGCAATTTTGTTGTGTAAGGATCATCTCCATCCATCTGTTATCCATGTACAGAAGCATATCTGTTAGAAATTCAAGTCTTAATACAAAAATAAAATGAATTTAATCATGGTAAGGTGATATGTATCCGTAGGTTTATGCGATCATTATCATCTTGGCTGGATGAGTCTAAAATAGGATTTGAGCCAACTGAGGCTACTACACTACTACAAGCAAGTGGTGTCGACATCTCAGTATCAAGTTGTACGAATAAATTTTGAACAATCAGTGACATCATCAGTGAAGATATGCTGCAGTTGGCTAGAGAAAAAGATATGCTGCAATTCATCAGTACCAACAACCAATGTTGCATCTCAATATCATGTAACTATACTGATTGATGAGTACTCACATAAAAGTTTCATTAGTATCCACATTTTCAAAGTTTCATCAGTACCCACATAAAAAAATGAAGACGAGATGAAAACCTATTTCTAGGTACAGTGAGGCCAGAGGTAATTGGCCAGAGACGACAGCTAGGGTTCAGCGGCGCGATTGGCCAAAGACGTGATTGGCTAGAGGCGACAGCTAGGGTTCAACGACTGGCCAGAGTGAGGTCTGGGTGCGGCGACAGCAAGGGTTTAGCGACTGGCCAGAGTGAGGCCGGAGGCGACAGCTAGGGTTCGTTCTTCTGAGAGAGAGAGAGAGGAGTTCGAAAAAAACTCATTGTTGATGCCAAGGTGATTCGTCCAGTTTATTAAATCTGAAAATCAGGGACTTGATGAAGCACGAATCTTGAAACAAGATTGGACGGTCTCGATGGTCAAGCACAGAAGGGCTGGTGCTTGATCAAGCATCACAGCCCAATTATATATATATATATATATATATTTAGAGAGAGAGTAATGCTACGGTGCTTGGTCAAGCACAGTGTCTTTCGTGTTTGGGCGTCAAATCTCACAAATGGACGGCAAAAATTTCGATTTATCATGCTCAATAATTTCTTTATATCAAAATCTCCTCGGATACAAATTTTTTCTATTTTTTGAGTTTTTAAGTATGTGTTTCAAATTTTTTAAAATGGCCTCAAAATAGTAATAAAATAATCAATGTTTATATATACATAAAAGTATAGCAATTTCAAAAATCCGAAACACGTACTTAAAAAACTCTAAAAATAGAAAAATTTTGTGTTCGAGGAGATTTTGATATAAATAAATTATTGAGCATGATAAATTGAAATTTTAGCCGTCCATTTGTGAGCTTTGACGCCCAAGCACGAAAGACGTTGTGCTTAATCAAACACCGTAGCCTTACTCTATATATATATATATATAATAATAATAATAATAATAATAATAATAATAATAATAATAATAATAATAATAATAATAATAATAATAATAATAATAATAATAATAATAATAATAACAACAATAATAAAAGCACGTGACATTTAGAGCTGAAAGTTCTATTCCTAATCTTCTATTCTATAAAAATGTTCTCCCGAGAATATCTCTTACAAATATATAACTATTTGACTTATAACTCGTAAGTAGTTTGGTTTAAATGACAAGCAGTATTCTAATTGTCAACGAAGGAATAGTCAATTACCACTTTATTAATTGTTAATCAATTGTTTTTTTTGTTGTAGCTTTGAAGATAAAAATATAATCAAATCATGGTGCTGCATTGTATCGTATAATATAGAATGTTATCTTCAAGGGTTTTGTGTTTGATACAGCCAAAACATAGCTTTGAATTTGTCGAAAAGGAGAGGTCTTCAAGTAGTACCTCCCCTCTAAACACCCATGTCAATACCAGTAAATTAGTATGTTAGTATTAGTTTTATGGAAGTATTAAAAAAAATCCTATACTAAAAAAATACGAGTAAATTATATAATTTTTATGAAGTATTTGTAGGAGAGACATCCAAATTAATAAATAATATTTGAACTACGTGTTAATATAATTAAATATATAAAATACTACCACAAATTCTTGTATTTTTTATTTCATTTATCGGTGATATAGTATTTTTATTTTTTCTAGAATTTAAATTAGAGGTTACATATACCTCGCTAGCTCGGTTAGAAGAAACGAAGCATTATATTTCTTCTTGCTCTATTGTTTTTCCTTTTGATTTTGATGTATGCATAATCGTGCAACACCTTTCCATAGTTCTTGAAGAAACCTTCTCTTGTTGCACCTTCGAGGCTAGCTCATCGTTTGTGGTTGTGCTCTCAACGGTGTGCATGCCTTCATCTTCTCTTACACTACAAATATCAACATCAGATTCCACATCTATTAGTTTTGTTTCTATTGACATTGAGTCGTCATCAAAATGTCTCAAGAGAGTGGTCTCCATTTCAAAAGCATTTGAATTTTCATCAAACATTTTGGTTATGAATTCATAAACTAAGTACAACAATACATTTATGACATGGTCATTATCTCTCTTTACCTTTTTGGAACTTTTGGTCAAGATGGTGGTGCCTACTTCATAGAGGTACAAATATTTTATTTACCACATACCAAACTTCAAGTGTTTCTAAATAACTTTTCATCGACATTCTTGTTAGAATTGGGGCTAAGTGTAATTTCACTAAAGAAGGCACAATTCAAAGGTCAAGTATTAGTGCGGAAGCGTTTACAATTCAAATCAGATTTTCGAGACCTTAATCACCTAGCCAATTCGATTTAGCAAGCAAGTCTAAAAGAAAATCACAAAATAGAGATAAAAAAGCTTAAAGGGAGAGAGAGTGAAGATAGAGCAATCAAGCACAAGTGACACGACGTTACAGTAGGTGATAAAACGTCTTCTGGGCCGTTACACTATAACCAAATGTTTTTACAAAAGGGCGGAGACGATCTTTAACTTCTTCCAACACAAGATAGTTAATCTTCTTCTCGTAACTCGATGCAAGGGGCAACACCACTATACACTGTAACAAAATGTCCGATTGACTAAACAATTAAGGATAGGGATGCACCACTTGACAACACAAAGATGATGCACCAAAAGGCTAAACAATAACAAGGTTTAATCTAGGATAGACAATTAGACAATATGTAGCTAGCCTAAGTGCTCTCAGGTTTAGGTAGCTTGAGGAGACTTGAAAGAGGCTCTCTGTAGTGCTCAAATGAATATAGGAAGCTTTTCTGAATGTTTGGATGACCTTCTGGGTCGAATCTGACATCTTTATATAGGCTGAGCACTTCTTGGAGTCTTGATATATGAAGAATAGCCTCTAGCGTTACAGTAAGGTCCACAACGCATGGAGAAGGCGTTATAACGCCTTGTACCTTTTTCCCTTCTTGCTCTTCTGCAGCTGACAATTGGGCCACAAAACTCCCAACTGGTTATAATGCATGGGAAAGACATTATAACAGATGGCCAAGCGTTGTGACACCTTGCTGGAGCGTTACAGTAACGCTTGCCTTTTCCAACAGTTTGGCCTTCTCTCTCCTCCTGAGGCGTTGTGACGCCTTGATGACTCGTTATAACTAGTTGTAGACTCGTTATAACGCCTTAGCAAGGGTAATGGTAACACATGGCTCTGCCTTGTGACTTGAAGCCTTTCCTTGATGTTTAGATCATGTCTTGACTTGTCCCGGGCATGTATGAGCATGTTTGACATTGGGTTGTACCTGTTTTAACCTGCATCTCACCAAAACTCAATTGTGCAGGGTTAGTACTTTATGTGTTTTGCAAATTGTCAAACAAGAGATGAGTTGATGAATTAATATCAAATTAATTCTAACAAAATCTCCATTTTGGCAATTTGCAAAACCAATTGAGATGTGCATATCAGATGATGCACATCTTTCATTTCTCCCCCTTTTTGCAAATTAAGGCAAAAGGCTCAAACATATTTTACTCCTCCTGAATTTTAGCACATATTCAATTATACAAGTCAATCAATTTAGTCCCCCCTTGATAAAACAATATTTGCAAATATAGCACAATTTATATGATTTACCAATTAAACATAGGGGAATATTGAGAAGGCATAACATAAAAGGTAATGAGAGCAATAAACATCAAGACACATATAATAAAAAACATGAGATTCAAATTAAATTGTGCAAGAACATCATATTAAATTCATAAGTGCATACATGGAGCATAGAAAGAAAGATGCAAAACTACCCTAATCCTACTCTTCCTCACTACTCTCATGACCCTCATCCTTCGGGTTGACTTGTGTAGCTCCTCCCATTTGGTCTTCTTGTCCGGTTGGGAATTGATAGGGTTTTGAGTAGGTTGAGAGGCGGACAGAGTTGGTTTCGGATTTTGTTCTTGGGTTGAGGGTGGAGCACTAGGGTTGGTTTCTGAATGAGAGCTTGTACCAGTACCAATCTCAAAACTAAGGGATGGTATGTTTTCCCTTTGGACCATGGCACGAAGGTTACATTATTTCTCCAATTGTTTTTCCACTTCTTTTATTTTCTTATTGTATACAATTGAGAGCTTGGGTGGTGTCATTAGGGTTGAGGGAACAAGGAGAAGACTTATAATGAACATGATGAAATCTCTTGTGATGCTTGGGACTTTTGCTGAATTGAAGAGTTTCTTGAGAAAATTCTGAGAATTGAAAGGTTTTTATAGCTAGGGTTGCAGCCGAATTGGAGTTGAAGAGGCTAATTTCAGTTACAGCAGGAATAGATGCCTTGAATAGATGGTGTGCCTTAAATAGTTGCAAAAATATCCTTGACGTTATAACGGGTTCCCAGCCGTTATAACGCTTATCTCTCCTATTCTGTAACGCTTCACCCATTTAATTCCTCCAACGACTAGTTTTTGGGTCTTCTAACCCGTTATAACGGGTTTTCAGCTGTTATATCGAGTTACCAACTCGTTGTAACGCCTCCAATAACGCTTTGAACAATTTTTGCTATTTGTTGAGTTTTAATTTGCTGCTATGCTCCAAATTTGTTATTTAGCATTTATAGGTCTCAGTTCAATTGTCAAATCATGTTCTTGCTTATGCAAATGTTCAAAATGATGTTCTTGCTTATGCAAATGTTCAAAATGATGTTCTTGCTTATGCAAATGTTCAGATAAGACTGTGACTTGAATAAAACTTAATTAAAGTTCACAAGAACATATTGTTCAATCAATATTATACATTGAAATATATGTTTTGCTATATGACTCTCCCTCAAACTAATGTACAAATGATGAGCAAATAGGGGAAGTCTAGTGACCATCTAGACAATGAATTTGGTACTACTTGTGCTAGGAAGTGCAAGCGGTTCCATAAATTTACCTTTCCTTAATCTACAAAAGCGTTCATGATGTCCATATCTCAAAAAAAAGAGCAAAGTGGTGCTTTAGGATTAAGATTGCTATGATCATTGACGTTGTTATTAATTGTTGTCCAATAACTCTTTACCAACATATATTTATCATGAAAGTTCTTAATGCTCTTTGGATGCAATATTGGTTGATTAGTCATGTAAGGCTTTTTCTTTTGGAAATTGCTACTAAAATTCTTGTGATTGTATATAGCATGTCTAGGGTTAGGTCTTGGTTGAAAAGCATTTGCAAACCTTTTTCTTCCAAAATTGTTTCCAAGTTTCTTGCGTACCTCTTGAAATCTATCATACCTATTCTTAACATAGAGTTTTGATGGTTGTGCTCTATGTTGGTTGGTAGTCCTATAATTGTTTCTAATTTTAGGTTTATGTACCACCATACTAGAATTAGACTTGGTAAATTTGGTCTTTTTATTGTATCTCTTATCATACTTATATGCATGGTTCTTTGATTTGGTAGTTTTGTGTTAGAAGAATCTATAGATCATCTATTTGTTACATGTTCAGTAGCACAAACCCTATGAAATTGGATTGCACAATTTAATGGATTTCATAACTATTTGCAATCTGTTAAAGAAGTATGGTATGTACAAGCTGCAATACCCCTTAAGGATAATGTAATAGTAGAAATTGTCAAAGGGGCTGTATTATGGACTATTTGGATAGAAAGAAACAATATTTGCTTTATTAGTAAATATAAAAATTTTCATTCTCTAGGTTTGAATGTTATTAGATTAGCAAGTTTTTGGATGTAAAAATTCTAAGCAAGATTTGTTTTTAAAACTATCTTTAGTTCTTTCTCAAGATGTAGAAAATTTGATAAACAACTCTACATGTTTTAACAATAATTTGGTTACTCAAAATGATATAGTTGAACTTCCAGGATTATTATTAGAATAGAATACATGTTTACATTTTTTCTTCTTGGATCAAGAACAAATTCAAGCTCTAGTTCTGGATACTCGGGTTGAAATTTGAATGAGATTGGTGATGAAGAAGTTTCTGATACTGAGATTGTGTACAAGAAGGTCTACTTGACTGGAATAGAAGTCCCACCAGGTAAAAAAAAGCACTCTCCATTCCCGTTTGACCCAAATCCAAGTCCTTGAAGATTGTTTAGAAATTTGATTGACAGTGTTAGTCGTTTTGTGATGTATTTTGATGGTGAGAGAGTGAAAAACAATGTTTGTTAATGTTCTGTTGTGTGAAATTTTAGTACTATTTGGAGAGAAGTGAGGATAAACAATTTAATACTTATAAGACCTAATGCAGACAGTTAGGTAGATGTTCTATCTAGGAGTTAGTTTAGTTAGAATAGAATAAGGTAGATTTAGTTTTTAGCTATTAGTTTATATTAATTAATGTAAGACTCAGGATTATATTTCAATGAAATAAGTGAGAATCCCCCACCTCTGAGTCAAAACAAATGCACTAAACATACACGAAAAAAATTAAATCACAAGTTAAATTACAAACCAATTTTTTGAAAGATGGTCCCGTCACCAGCTTCTTTAGCTTCTCTGCATCAGATTTTGCACGATCCAAAGCCTAATTACAAAAGAGAAAAATATGTAAAGAAAATGATTCATAAAATAGATAAACAATACATTTATTTTACTTTTATTACTTTTTTTATCACCAGTGAAGCCTAAGTCAAGCTTCACTTTTAGCTCAAAACCACTAAGGCCCTTGAGCCTCTCTCAAAATTACTTCCCAACTACTGCCAAAGAAAAAAGCTAGATTTACAGTTGAGAGTGTACAACAGTAATGTTTTGCATATGGGTTATTTGTTTACTAATTTATTAGTTTTTGGCTAAAGTTTGATTATTAAAGCCTCATCATATGTACTATAAAAACTCAAGCAATTCCATTAGGCCTCGTCCGGCTGCACAAATTTTGTGGGGAAGAAAACAAATGGGTGTGGGATCCCTAGAAGTGATTTTGTGAGTTCCCAAATAACAGTAATTATAGAGATAGTATAATTCAAAAGATGGTGGGAAAAGAAAACTCAAGTCTTAACTAAATTAATTTTTTCCCATCAAATTATAAAAAAGTGGGAACTTGTGTAGGAATCAAACTCAAAACCATATAGTAAATATGGGTTAGGATTAGGTACACCCATGAGTGCACTATTTGATTGTGCACTCATGGTTGGATCAATGAATTGCGTACTCTCTCCTTACAATTTAATTATTTATCTTTTTCCTCTCTCAATGCAATTTAAGAAGAGAAATAGTGTAATTCATTGATCCAATGGTTTAAACAATAATTGCACAATCAAATGATGTACTCATGAGTGTAACTAACTCTAACCGGGCTGCCGAACACGCACTGAAAGTTTTTACCAATTGAAAGAGAAATCTCACCCAAACCCACTGGTTGGGATCAAAATAGACAGGGCCTTAGTGAACTTACCAAATCCCTATGTTGCACGGGTGCGGGTGCGGGTATCGTATCCGATACAATGCGGGTGCGGGGATACGTCATTTTTCAAAAAACTAGGATACGGAAGTATATATAGAATAATAAAAAAAATCACATTATATATTAAAATGTTTGATTTTGTTTACATTCAACTACCACTATAGATGCATGTTATCCAGTATTTTGTTCTAAAATAATAATATATATTGCTATGTAGGTTTTAGAAGTAATTAAGATTAAATTAAGTTTGTTCTGTAAGAATTCAAGATACTGCTATAATTTAGTATATTTTACTGTAGGAAACAAAAGATAGAATATCCAAGATTATAAAGCTCTTTCTTAGCTTTCCAACACACTTTGAATCAGCTTAATCGGAGTTCGGATGAAGAACTTATGACCAAAATACTGACCGTTGCGTACTGAAACGTATCCCAACCGTATCCCAGCCGTATCCTGTGCCGTATCCCAGCCGTATCCTGCCGTATCCTGCCGTATCCCAATATTAAAATAATGCGATACGCCACATGGAGTATCCGGTGCGTATCGCACCCGTATCGCACGCGAATCCGCATCGGATACGTATCCGATACGCGGTGCGGCATGATTTTGGAGTATCCGGGCAACCTAGCCAAATCCCAAACCTTAGCAACTTCAAAACTTTAGCAAACCTTATAGTCACTAATATACATGGAGTCACGGACACTGCCAAAATCTGAGGCAACAAAGCTCAAACAAAACAAAGCTTTACCAGTATAAGAGTATCAACCCGACGTCTCATTCTTGTATGCATAAAACCTTCTGAACACTGAAAACACAAAATCATCAGAAACAAAGGATTATGGGCCAATAAAGGAGTTCATAGTACAGACAAAAACATAAATATAGAATAATTCCAAATTGAAGAACTACAATTATAAAAGTAAAATATTTCCACATAGTAATTACCAAAGTTTCTGATTTGCTACTAAACAAATGGTCGGATGTAGTATGAAAGAACATTATAGCAGGTAAAGACGTTATAAGATAAAGTAAAAGATGACCACATAGTCAGGACTACTAAATTTTCAGATTTGCTGCTAAACAAATGATTGAATGCAGTATGAAAGAACATTATAGCAGATAAAGACACTTCCATTTTTAAATCTCCACCATACCACCACTCCCAAGAGTCCCCACCAATACTCTATGCGGCAACATAACTGATAGACATTCACTCTTTTTACACGACTGGCTGCATGCATAGGACTGCAAAATGTTGGTTGTTGTCTGATAGTTATTGAAAAAAAGAATAAAAAAGAAACAAATGCACACAAATCACCCACATATTCAAGTTTTCTGAATCCTCTTATGCCTGTAGAGGTAGGGGCTAAATGTCACAATCTTTCACATGAATACAGAAAAAGTGCTGAAGACCATATGTATTGGTTTTATTTTGCCATTCGAGCTGCACAGTTTGTACTTGTGCTCAAAAAGTGGAGGCATGGCTGAGAAAAACAATGGAACCATCTGAATCTTCAAAGAAAAACGAATGCAAACAAAATAACTCAATCATCTTTCTCAGTTTTAAATTGAATTTGGCAGCATGGCCAAGTGGTAAGCAGCCGACTGCAAATCCTTTAAATACAGCTCAAATCTGGGTACCACCTTCTCAACAAGATACATAGGATTGCTTTTTTCATATTGTACTAATTAAATTCGAGAGATTATACTAGGGACAAGTAATTAGCTCACTGGATTTTGCTAATCCCTATGAGGAAATACAAAGCTTGTCAGTGGTTAAAAATATTAAAGAAATTGTTTAAGAGTTGTAGTGACAGGTCCTCAATCTTTCACTCATAGAAAGAAAGTAAGATTTATAAGTAGCATAATCATGATATTATAAAGCATAATCGAGATAATGGATAGTTATGTATAAACAGAAAATTTAATGTTGTACACTATGGGACAGTGGTTACTCTTGTATCATGAATCCTGATATATTATTACTAGGCATAATCACGATTCATGAGTAAAGCTAATATGA